>JBAMJV010007039.1:0-44628 GCA_037951105.1 Echinarachnius parma | reverse complement strand
GAAGTTTGCCATTGCTTTGTAGTCAAAGTAAAAGATGCATAATGGACAAGTTCATCTTTTAGTAGTGGTACTGGAAAGTCAAAAAATTGTTCATATTTGTAATGTCCGTGATGCTGGAATTGCCCATATGTAGAATTAATACAGGGCCAAACCGGTTCCTGTAAGCAATGGGTTAAGATACCAGTATTCCCAGTGTAAACAACTCTACTAGATTTACAAGGGAAATAAATATGATTAGGAATGTTCTAATTTTGTTCATTAATCTACAATTAGACATGGAACAGACAGAAGGATTGCGCCTCGTAGATTAGTTGGTTGCGTAAGGTTGCTGCCGGTGTAAGACTATAAGCACAGAGGAAGCACTGTAGACTAAAATAAGAACATTATTATTTATATTATTAATGTTATTATTCTGATTATTATCTTCATAATTATCAGCTTCATAATTATCATTGTTTTATCATCATTGATCTACATGAAGACATCGGACAGACAGAAGGCTTCTGCTACGTACGATCGGTTGGTTGCAGAGTGTAAGGCAGTGAGCACCGAAGAGGCCCTACGAAGATACGGACTGGCTGAACCACCGTACACCCAGATGATCTCAACCCCGGCCAAGCTCATCTTCGCCCTCTACGATCACAGCAGCATAGAGCAACGCATGCAGGACTCACACAAAGATTATCCAGGTGCTTACTCTTACAAAGTAAAATAAATAGTTCTGCATTAGACGCTATACAAATATGATCTATTATTAGTATTATCATGATTAAACAAATTAAAGCTGTATTATTTGCATTTCTTGTTTCTTCTTTGAAACTAGACATCAATGGTACTGCCGAGGAGATTGCCAGGATAAACAAATGCAACATGGACAAGATTCGTCAGTACCTGACCAACCAGTGGCTGCCACAACCTGCAACATCCAGGCAGGAAGATACAGTAAGTAGCTTCTGAATCAACTCATTTTGGTACCACATCCACCTGAAGTTTGCAATAACTAAGTGACAATTGCATGATTATATACAGCATGGTTTTGATGCTAATCATGTAAATGATTAATCTACCATTCATACTTCTTCTCTTAATAATCATTATCCCATAGTTGTGTTGATAATCATATCATCTGTTACTGCATAATTCATCATGTGTCTTCAGGGAATTTGTATGATCCATGGGATTAATGTGATTATCTACTGATCAAGTCCATTCTTTGTTTTATTTCCTGTAGACAACGACTTTCTCATTTGGGTCCATAGAGAAAGAGGAAATTTCAGAAGAGGAAAAGAGCCTCATGAGGTAAGTGGCTCCTTCAGATTCTGATTTTGGTTTATACCGGCATTTTTTTTTTGTGATGCAACAAATGTAAAAATAGTCAGCATTAGATAACAAATTCATGCAATAACATGAAATAAGTAGCAATGAATATGTATCACCATGGCTCTACTAAATATATAAATGTATACATTCCATCGTGCCTAGTTCTGATATATTCTAATTATTTTCTCATAATAATTTGGATCCAGTTGGGCAATTAACTTCATGCTGTACTTTGCCCAGGCAAGAGGATTTGTAGAGCCCAGGGCTGGTATTCAATTCAATGCTTAGATTAAGTAAGAAATTAACTTAGCATTTACTAGGCTGATTACTTGTATTAAAATATTTTTTTAGACACTTACTTCAGTGAACAAAATCTAAATGTTATATTTAAGGACATTATGACATCAAATTTTTTGTAAGATTTTCAGTTGATGACTTAATCAAATCCCAATGTTGGCTAGTAATTTACTTAAGCTAAATTTTGACTACCGTAAGTTTGGAATTTAATACCGGCCCTGATCTAACAATTATTAACAAAGATGAGTCCAATAGAAATTAGTTAAAGAAGACTATTTTGTTAACATGTTAACTAAGATATTTTATCCATAAATGAAAATAAGCAAAGAAAAATATGCTTTGCCAGGAATCGAACCTGAGACCTCAGGATTTCTAGACCAGTGCTCAACTTTGTTATAAAAGCATGTTACAAGCTACTGTTTAAAGCTCCCAAAATCCCTGCTTCTAATTGGTCATAAACATTAATATGCTAAAATCATGTTACAAGCTTCTGTTAAAAGCTCCCAAATCCCTGCATCTAATTGGCCATGACTAACAAATTTACTTGCAAGTCAGGGCCTTGTTACTACATTCCAACTTGTTTACAGATGTTTACAAGAACGATGTAAGTTTCGCCTTGTAAATTCCAACCACCCCTCAAATAATGTTTTTGTAGATTTCTGTCTGGCATGTTGCTCTGTCTATAAACAACCTGCATACCTTTGTATGTTCATTTCAACCTGGCCAATTGTTATATTTCATTTCTGACATTCCTACATTGTAAGCTTTCACAAGCCCCTCATCATTATGACTATTTGATTGACAGGTTGTAAATTCTTCTGGAATAATGTTTTTGTAGATGTCAGCCTTGTATATTATGCAGTTTTATTGCTGACAAGCTCCTCCATGTATAACAATTTGATTGACAGGTTGTAAATTCTTCAGGAAGTGTATATTTCATCCTCTCTGGGCCAGCTATTCCATAAAGCTCTGTTACTATTCTAAATTACAAATATTTGTAAACTTTACAGAAGGATATGTTATCATTAGTATTATTATTATTTTTTTTTTTTTTTATGCATGCATGATGCAAAGTGATTAGTTTGTTTTACCCAACCCCAAACAAAACAATCATAAATAAATAAATGACTACATAAATTAATTAATATATAATGGTAAAATAAGCTGATTGACTTTAACTATCAAAAAGAAATCTTAAGTCTGAATTATAAAACATAATGACAACAACACAAACAAAATAAATAAATACATTTTGAATAATGCATATAACTAAAATATAATGGGTGTATGAACAAGTTAGGGTTAGGGTTCAAATAACGAGGTGGTATAGATATGACCCATTGCTTATAGCATAAATAAAATAGAACAATATTTGTCTCTAGTTTTCATTAAATAGTTACTTTTATTTCATTTGTAGATAGAATTATCAACTTCCAAGGAGAAAAGGGAGCCCATTTTATATGTTTGCATCCAGTTGTAATACCATTATTTGATATAAAATTTATTTGCCGACTGAAAATCTCTATTTAATGCCAATAATTTATGCTTCTTTCATTCCATTTGTAGACTGAAATATCTGCTCCAACAAGAGAGGGCTGAGGATGGTGCCAATTTTTTACTCAATGTAGCCTTCCAGGTTAGTGAATGGGCTTACTTTGTAATTCTCAAATGATTATTAGGTTGTTCTTCATTTAATGATGTGACCTATTCCAGTGCTCTGGCAGGATTCCTTTCAGTACACCACTGCTTTAATTGGGCTGTACAAAAACGATGGCATTTTTGTGGTGTAGGGAAAATGAAAATGAGCCCCAAACCATCAATCAGAGCTGCCAACCATTCCCTTTTTTGCCAGAATTATTCAATTTTTAAACAGAATGATTAGATTTTGGGGTCATGAGGTCAAAGGTCACAGGGCTCATTATATATGCGAAAATAGCTTGTTCTCGCGATATCTCAAGAACCAATTGACGTATTGTCACCAAACTTGGTACATGTATGTAGAATGAAGTGAAAAGATTTTGGGGTCATGAGGTCAAAGGTCACTTTGTTCCTTCTACCTAGCTTAATTGATAGAAAGATATCTTAAATTCTCATTATAGAGAGTTATATTTGTTGGCAACTAGATTTTGAAATTTATATAATTCGAAAAATCTAATATTCTTCCCATTTTAAGCCTCATCCCTAATCATAGTTTTGATAAATAATGAATTAATGACGTAAACATTTCCAAAATGAAATGTATGGGTCCAGTAAGCATTTAAACCAGGCCAACTAAAATTGACAGGAAATTATATCACTGACATAATTAGTGTAGAGCCCTGGCATATCTGTGTAGACCATGGGAAGAAAATTTTTTTTTTACAAATGTACGTGTTCCCTACTAGATTTTGCAATCCCCATAGAGTTAAAGCAAGACCCACCAGGTTCCGGTAGGCAATGGGTTAAAGGTAGTTTTGGTTCTCAAATAAGTGTGGTGCCATCGTGCGAACGCTTGCGAACAGTACGTAATACACACTGGCCTAGTGTTGAGAACACAAACTAGCCTAGTTACGATGTTCGGACAGGTTCGAACTGGTTCTACAAACCCGATGATAGACGATCTTTAATTGGGTTGACTTTATTTTTTGTTATTGCTTTGCAGCAATCGTCCTCAACAGGAAACCGGGTGCGAGCCCTGCGCTGTCTCTTCTTCCTCGCAGACGAAGCAATGATTGAGAGTGTGACCAAGCGCCCTGTGGCTGAACTCAAGTAGGTCAATATTTTCATGTAAAAAAATGACAAATGGACTGACCGTTATCTAATTATTGGCCAATTAATCCATTTGGCACTAGTTGAAGAGCGGTTCATTTGTAAATTCACAATGTGTTTTTATTGATCGTTATTTTATTAACAGAGGCTCTGAACATTGCCATTGACCTGCCCACCTTCACATCTCCTAACAAGTCTGGACTTGTTCGGGTGCTGTGGTGATATCAGATTGATTATAGAGCTCACAACTTTCACGCTTATCTTCATTACATTTGTAATCTTTAATCACAGAGACTATAATAATAATAATAATAATAATAATTCGACATTTGCTCACATCTGTCCATTCGAACACTCGTGGCGTACCTGAAGAACATAGTAGGCCTATATCTGGGAGAGTTTGGGGCCCTGAACATTGCTATGGACCAACCTACCTTCACCTCTTCCAATATGCATGACCCCCAAAAGGACTGTACCAGAATCACAACCATTATTGAGCTAAATATCTTTCGCTCTTATCCTCACAAAATTGTCTATTCCCATTCATAGAGACTACATGAAGAACCTAGTGTATCTGGGAGAGTTTGAGGCTCTGAACATCGCTATGGACCAACCTACCTTCACCTCTTCCAATATACATGACTCGCAAAAGGACAGAATCACAACCATTATTGAGATATATATCTTTCACTCTTATCCTCATAATATTGTCTATATCCTATTCATAGAGACTACATGAAGAACCTAGTGTATCTGGGAGAGTTTGAGGCTCTGAACATCGCCATGGACCTGCCTGCCTTCACCTCCTCAAACAAGTCAGGACTCGTCCGGGGGCTGTGG
The DNA here is from genome assembly GCA_037951105.1 of Echinarachnius parma. Classification (NCBI taxonomy): domain Eukaryota; kingdom Metazoa; phylum Echinodermata; class Echinoidea; order Clypeasteroida; family Echinarachniidae; genus Echinarachnius; species Echinarachnius parma. The sequence goes on along the minus strand of JBAMJV010007039.1, from coordinate 39,423 downwards.
CGGAATCACAACCATGAACCTCGGGTATGTCCTCTTAGTTAATCTTGTCTCTTTTTTTTTTTGGTCTCAATTTTAGCTCTCATGAAACATGATGCAAATCCAGATTTGTAACTTTGCATCAACAAAAGCTGCATTGTCTAAGAGGTTCTGGTCCCAAGCACTAAAAACTGATTCAAGGGCTGCGGCTGCCATTTCAATGTTATGAACAAGTTTATGAACATGAACTCTGACCCCTTTGACATAAAAGCTTAATGAGAAAGTCATATGAATGTAGTATGTACAATAGTCATATATTTGTTTTCCTGGTATAGAGTGTACAGTTAATGTATTACCTCTTTTTAACAACACAGAATATTGTATCAAACTCAAAAGATAATTTCGTATTGTTTTTTTGTTTGTGTTAGAGTGTGCAGCTGATATCAAACCTATGTCTGGAGTATGACGTCCATGACAAGCACTTGTGGAACAGTATTCTGCTCCAACTTCAGAAATTCGGAATGGTAAATATTTGTACAATTTTCAATTTGTTTTACTTAAAATTGAATGTAAACTTTTTTTGAATAAAGAAATGGTTCAAACAAAATTATGCATCTAATGGTGATAAATTTGAATGATAATGATATAAATATTGGAAAATCACAAAGACGAAGTTCGCTCTTCAGATATACAGTCATTGCCAATCATTTTTAATGTTAAACAAAAATAGTCTAGTTTGACTTGTTCCCTTTGAGATTCTGAAATCCTTTCCCTTTGTACATAACCCACCAGGTTCCCATAGGCAACGGGTTGATACACTCATTGAAGGTATATTTCTGTTGTTTTAAGGCATCACTTCATAATGTCTATATTTAACTTTGCCTGTTCAATTTTCCTAATTGTGCTCATAAAGGTCATTGGTTCAGTTTTTATTTGTCATATTTTTGTCTTTTTTCTACAGTTGTCCAAATGAAACCATTATTTATTCCCATTTGCAGTGATGCCCAAAAATAACAACTCATGTTTGCATTTGTCTTCTCTACGTCTTTTAGCTGGATTATCTAGAGTATGTGTTGGTCCAGCTAGCGGGTCTGGTAGAACTCAGATCTGTGCAGTGTCTGTCTAAGGTGTGGACTATCATTCTGTCTGCCCCATTTACATCCGGTAAGTACTGTTATTATTATATGGATGTGGTGTGGCAAGATTGGTAGAGCGCTCGCTTTCCAAGCGGGAGATCCCGAGTTCGAACCCGGAGTATGCCTATCGCGTTTGTCCTTCAGCAAGACAATTAATCCATATTGCTGCTCTCTACACAGGAGTATATATGGGTACTTGGTCGGGTGTTAATTAGCCTTTAGCGCCCGTTGGGCAGCTGGGCTAGTATGCTCCCCAGGGAGTTGAGATGGTGCACAAGATAATTGCGCGGGTTTGACCTGTACCTAATGACCAAGGGTAATAATAATGCGCTTAGAAACATTGTATTAAGCGCTATATAAATGTAATTTATTATTATTATTATTATAATAAGTCTACCATTGGGAAATTCAGAATATTTCAAGGTTTAATTTACTATAATAATAATAATAATGGTATTTATCCAACAAACAGAATGTCACATTCGCAGCTACAAGCTGAATTGCAGCACAGTACAATAAAAATGCAACAAACATCAAAAAAGCTAAAACAAAATCATGTGGTATAAAGCAATTTTCATAAATATACATGTACAATAATTGTATGAATGCAATTAACTGTTGGTGTTTCTTACAGTTTGTTTTAGAGTTTCAATTATGTCTAAATTTGCTCTTGTTATATTCCTTGTCAGTTTGTGCACCGCTGAGTGAGGACCAGGCGCAAAGATGCAGAAGAGTATTGTTGCTGCTTCAGAGGTAAATCTGGACTTAAATGTTATTTTATTTAAGTTAACGAGCTAGCACTCACTTTCACCCAGTTGATTATTTAACCCATTGCTTATGGGAACCGGGTGGGCTATGTACAAAGTCTATGGGGATTTCAGAATCGCGTAGTGAACGGGTTAATTCAGAAAGAGGCATCTTTGGATAAAGAACAAAATCAAATGGTGTGGTTAGGTACTTGTAGGTGTTGAAAAGTTCTGGTTCAGTAATAAAAGAAAGTGACATAGATTTCTCTGTATCATTTGTGGCTTATTATGTTTTCAGAACTAATGTGTATTTTGTTATATTACTTTTAAGTACCAAAACAAAGGGAAATCTCTAAATAAAATAAATGGATGAAATGAAGTAATTATCTTTTGATATAGTAATATTATTTTTGTTTTTAACATGAAATTTCTTTAGGTGTCCAGTGCTCTTCGATCTCGACTTGGTGCGACTGAGTTGTCAGTTTGTTCGAGTTGAGATGCACGCAGAGGCTCTAGCCTGCCTCCTTAACATGCCGGAGAAATCCAAGAGAGATGTTCAAGTGAAGGTAGGATATGTCCTTTTAGCAGCATATTGTAACAATACAGGTTCTGTGAACAATTCTGTTCACCCAATCACTACAGGAACCAAAAAACGTGTTAAACAAACCCTAAAATTGATTTTAGCATCAATTTTAGTGATAATCGTCCCATTGAATCGATGCAAACATTAATTTTAGTGTTTAGTGAAACACCCCTCTGGAATAGCATGTATAAATTATATTGGAAATGCAAAATCTTGTAGGCAAGGGATACAATTCTTGTTGTTGTTGGGGTCCTAACTCATTTGTAAGTATGTAAAGTGTAGTAATATTTTTTATGTATGACTTCTGCTAGTGTGAGGGTGAATTATGCGCTTGCATCTTGGTATTGGCACGGTGCACCTCTGCTTGACTTTATAAACACACGATGTAACAAACAGAGGTGTATGATCAGATTCTGCATGCTTCAGGATTGGTGGAAGAACACTACCACTAGACATTATTGATATTCTGTTGGTATTATTTAGGACTATTAAGAATTGCAACAAGAAAATAGATGTCCAAATGAAAGGGTGTTTTGAATTGAGCCAATTTTATATAAATACATTAATCATAAATAAATCTCTAGCTTTCATTTTATCTCTTTTCATTCAAATCCTACAAACAGACTCTCCTGCAGAATCGCCACCAGAATGTGCTGACTTCACTCGCTGAGCTCAAGTCAAAGAACCAACCTCTACCAGAACATGAACAGGTGATTAAGATATGTTTTCATTTGTATATCACTAATACAATCATGGGCGTTGATCCTTATGTAATACCTATTCATCAGGGGGGGATGAATGAATAGATCACCCCCCCCCCCCCCCCGTGATGAATAGGTATCAGTTACAGATCGAAGCCCATGAATACAATTAGTGAGAGTGAGAAGGGCGTTAAGTTGATTTTTTGCTAAATTGAGCTACGCCTACCGTCTTGTTGGTGTGAGCCTCCTCTTTGATATGTACAATTTTCAGTATATATCTATGTCTAATTTGGGGAAGATTCATCAAATATAAAAGAGAGCTACATTGGTTTCTACATGGCTTTCAAACTTAAAACATGATTATCTCTGAAGTACAAAAAGTGACTTAGCACCCTGCTCTGTCTCAACCAACAATATGTATCACTGCAAAGAGTTTTTTTCAATAGTTAAATTTAAAAAGTCTCCTGCTAAAATCAGTCTGTTGATCTGTTTAAACTTATATCATATACAGTTCGTGCTTATAGGCTGTTGAACATTCAGTTGTACTACAAAGTCATTATACTTTCTACTGCTAAAATCCTCTTTTTTTCTCTCTCTCTCACTCATAGTAGTTCTTCATAATAAGCCATCCACGTGTCTTAACGAATGGATTGATAACTATATTTGTTCCTTATTTTCTTAATGTATCCCTGCTCTATGAATGGTTTTGATTGCTATTCTTATTGTCCTGTTTTCTTCTCATTTGTTTGTATTCTAGGTCGTGGCTGAAGTGCGGAGACACCTTGAAGCATCTTGAAACTTTGGAAGGACCAAATCAGTTCACCGAAGTTCAGGAAATAGTTCATCTGCTATAAAGCTTTGTGGTAATAAGATGAACCTATCAAGTAAACTGAAGTAACATCACCAGCCATAATGCTGAGCTTTTCAAAAAACCGCATACTTAACTGAAGCATCTTGAAACTTTGGATGGACCAAATCAGTTCTCTGAAAAATTGGAATTAGTCATACTGCTAAGCTTTGTGATAATAAGCTGAACCTACCAAGTGAACTGAAGTGACCTTACTAGCCATAATGCTGAGCTTTTCAAAAACCGCATACTTAACTGAAGCATCTTGAAACTTTGGAAGGACCAAATCAGTTCTCCAAAGTATTGGAATTAGTCATACTGCTAAGCTTTGTGATAATAAGCTGAACCTACCAAGTGAACTGAAGTGGCATTACTAGCCATAATGCTGACCTTACCAAAGCAACATACTTACTTAACTGAAGTAATGGAATTAGTGATATTGCTAAGCCTATTGAAACTATGAAGTACAGGTTGAGTTTGAAAAGGATCATCTATGAGGAACAAGGTACAAATAAGTTTGCTTAAGTAATAGATTCAGTTAAATTTATTGCTAAACCTTCTCAAACCGAAAAGAACGTCACTTAGTTCATCAACGAGGTTGGAAAAGTCATAGGGGTAAAGCAGAACCTACAAATTTCACTGGAGAAATGGAACTAGTCTTCTAGATAGACCTCACCAAATAAAAGTAATTAGTCAATGATTATGATCTGAAGATTTTGTATCATACAGTATAATAGAAAAGGTTCTGCAATGCAGAACTCAATTTAGCAAAATCAAATTTATCACTGCTCACTTTGTATTGAAATTTTGATTTTAATTTTGGTACATCAAATATTTTTCATCTGATTCGTATCCAAGAACTTGGTCTTAGTCATCAATGAAATTCAAATGAACTAACATTTATTTCAGTTTGAATAATATAATTTATTCATTTGAGGTACAATTTGAATTGAATATATACAATTCAAACAGTTGTGTACATATTTGCACATTTTATACATATTAAGATATAAACTTTTTACAATATTATGTACAGCATTAACTAAAAACTCTTAGTACCAGTTGATACAATGAATTCATTTACTATAATTCCAAACATTGGGAGTTAAAATTGTGCATGTCAACATGCATATCATTCTGTTATATATTATATGAACAGTGTGAATTAGATGTTATTGTTTATACCTGCACCGGAAGGTCGCAAATGAAGACGATTAGAAATGTCAATTGTAATTTGCTGCATTTCAAAATTCTTATTATGAACTATGCAATCTAAGAACCATGATCGAAATGATTTACTTCAAATAGTCTTTAGTTTATGAAAGACTGAAAAATATAAACAGTTTTAATGCCTTATAACATGATATGTGTATTGTACTGTATATCAATTTTTCTTTCATATGATAAAGTATAAAATTCATGTACAAAAGGGATCTAGTAACATTGCCAAAATCCACAAAACTCACTTAGAACTCTAGTGGTTCTCACATTCCTCGTATTTGTATTACCAAAAGAAGCATCGAACAGGTTTCGGTTTCGGTTTTCAGAATTACTCTTTTTTTTTTATGATAGAAGGGTTCAATTTAAAAGTCTCCCTGGGAGACATTCAAGTTAAGTTAGTTAGCAAATATCACCTTGTATTTTCTCTCATTTATCGGTAATATGGTATTAAAGGTGCACCTGTAAAGTGTCAGATATTGCCCAAAATGACATTTGAGACTTCAATCCTATACCAAAATCATTGTAAGATATGTCCGTATGAGGTTTATGACCGTTCATTAACGCTCTTGAGCTGAATGATTATCAATGATAGATATTGTCATACAAAAGGGGCATTTGAAAAAATCTAACCCTATTTTATTCTTCTTTTACCATAAGCTAAACAACACGGTAGAAGAGAAACGAGGAAGCTCCAAGTAATTTTCGTGGAGTTAGACACTTTACAGGCCTCACTTTAATTAACCATAGAATTGTCATACATCCCTCAGTGGATAAATCAGATTACAGATAAACACATTTTATCAACCCTTCTTGTGTTTTTGCACATGTCAACAAAGTTACTAGATCCCTTCAATTGAGATTGATGTATCAACTTGACATGATGTCATATCACTGTGCTTCCTATGGAGTAATGAGTACTGTGAGTCTTCCTCACCGAAAAAAGTACTAAATGCAAATAAATAATAAAATTGAATTGAATTGTATAATCATCCGTAAACCTTGTTTCTGCTGTACATTCTTGTTGCACATTTTAGTAAATGTTATTCAACTGTCAGTTAGAATGTGATTCCTTGTACTTTAATTAGTCCGTCTCATATATTTTACACAAGATTATCGTTATGTTCAAACAGACAAAAATATGAACTACAAATATTCAATGTTTCTCCTTGACTTAGTTTATGATTATCAATCTTTAGACTAATCCAGAAACAAGATTGTAGTACAGTGGAACCTCTTTATTATGAGCTCTGTTATAACAAGTTACCTGATATATCGAGGTAGTTTCACAGGTCGAGGTTTTATGTATTTTATTCATTTTAAAGGGATCTAGTAACTTTGTTGACATGTGCAAAAAGCGATGAATGGTTGATGCAATGTATATTGTTGTTATCTCATGTGTCCACAGGGTATTGTGTGAAAATTTCAAGTCAAATGGACATTGTATGGCCAAGTATATGAGCGAAAATGCAAAGTGATATTCAGTAACTCACTGCACTCACTTTGTACACGGAAGAAAAACTCGCCCGGAGTTTTTCTTATCTGAATACTTCAATCATACATATCTTTCTAACGAAAGGGAAATTTGAAAAACCGAAACCTGTCCCGTGATTTTATTGTTAATACGAATACAACAAGGTATAAGGGAACCGCTAGAATTAAAATTTTATTTTGAGGATTTGGACAATGTTACTAAGTCCCTTTAAGCCCTGATACAACAAAAAATCTGATATAACAAGGTAAATTCAATAGGCCCCAAGGTGCTGGTTAAATGAGGTTACACTGTACTCTATGTCCACCATTACTCGAGACTTCAAACATGCTAGACAATTGTTTTTCCTGGAGACAGTAATAATGATAAAAATGGTGACCACTTATGACTTGCATTCTGTCATTCAATGCTTGTTGCACTTTATTTATGATTGTAACACCTGACAGGTTGCATAGCAGGGAAAGCACACATTTTGTAGTATTCTCGGATGTCCAACGGCTCAGTTGTGGTTTATCAAAGGTCATAACTATTGCAGAATTGTAGATGTATAGCACATGTGATGACATCCATCAATCATTGCACGACTACACTGCAATGCACTGTAATCAATTCTGCCTACTAGCACCATTACTTTTGTTTAAACTCTCAATTCTTCCAGGATTGCATTAAAAAATAACTCGTTAGTTTTGGTTAATGATCCATGAATTGCAGAATCATTTTCAAATAATAACCAGTTGCATAGCTAGGGTTAGAGGGAACCAGCACCAAAACAATGTTACAAATGAAAGGTAATTGTTATAGTACACAGTCCATTCCAACAACAAGTTTTAACAAATAAGTTTTGAGATATATAGTATATAATTTGAAAACTCATCACCATACTAAAGTATATATTCATAAGTATGTGTTTGGTGATTAATTGCATTGTTTACAAATTACACAACCCTTTGCACAGTGTTGGACATCTATTTAATCTCAAACAACGGTACAAAAACGTACAGTATAAGCATGTGTTGTTCCTTGTGTGGTGGTCCCCTTTAATCAACTATGAAGGACAACTGGAAGAACTGGATTGGCCATCATTCGTGGAGTCCTAAAATACAATTCAAACTTAAAACTGTAACATTAAGCCTCTGTAATCCTTTATCTCTCATTATCATTACACCCCCCCCCCCCCCCCCCCCCCCACTCCCATTTGTCATTTTCATTTGCATTCTAACCCCTAGCTATATGGCACTGGTGTAAGTACATGGTGCCTGTGTTTCACATAACCGCACAAACAGTACTCTTTTCCAAAGATTTGTCTCTCTTTTCTGGTGCGGAAGAACTTTGTGATGGGACCTCTGACTGCTCAGTGGGGCTTCTCTCCCCCGCACTGGTGCTACCCCTCTCCCACGAGTGCGAGCTCCCGGCGCTACTGGACGCCTTCCTACTGCCACTCGAATTGCCGCTTCCGCTCGCATTTGGCAGCTGAAGTTTTGATCTACCGGCGGGCGCAGAGGCAGCAGAAGTCCCATCCTTCCCCGCTAGTTTCCGCCGCAGCGCCGCCTCTTGGTTAATGCTGAGCGGGTTTGATGTGGAGTTGAGTCTTTCCAGTTTTTCGTCAATGCGATTTAGGGAGATTCGCGATGAGCCTCCTCGCTCTGGCCCATTAGAGTGATGCCCGTTGATGGGGGGCAGAGTGCTCCTCTTGTGGTGGTTGTTCTTGTTTTCACTGATGCGCTGTTGTAGGGCGATGGTCAGCTGCGCCTCGAGTTGTTTGATTTTCGTGTCCTGACTCTTCCTCTGTTTTTCGCTTGCCTCAAGCTGAAATTTGAATAAAAAATGAATATTTCAAGTAAACAAAGATAAAGAAAATATATGCCTAGTATGAACCCACATAGGTAGGAAAGGGGCAAGGTTTCCCTCTGGAATACTCCCCTCCCTTCTACCCCCCCCCCCCCCCAAAAAAAAAAACACAACAACAAACAAACAAGCAAATAAATACATTAATTAATTAATATGTAATAATAATAATAATAAATAAAAGGGGGTAATACTAAGATATGTGTATAATATACTAATATACTAGACAGATTATACCTTGATATTTGTTTAGGTTTATTTGTTTATTTGTTTGTCTGTATGACTGTCTCATTAGAATATATCTGCTTCTTCATTGCATCTAGTTTTTTTTTTTCCATTCTAGCATGGTCTGCCATGCTTTGAACATTTTTTTGTTTGTTTGATCAAAATTATTGCATTGTTTACCTCCTTCTTCACTGCACCCAGCTGTTTATGCAAGGTGGCGTTTTCCTCTTCCGTTCTAGCAAGGTCTGCCTGGCATTTCAGTAGGTTCTTCTTCAAGATGTAATCTTCCTCGTCTGTTGTAGGTTTTGTCTGAAAACTGGTCTTAACAACACTTGTTTCCATCCTAAATAAAAAAAAATTTAAATAGAAGAAGATAATTTGTATAAATTTGGTTGTTTGCTATAGAGACAAATATGATCAGAATTTATGATGACGGCTCGTGAATGTTTGTGTATCATATTCTTAACTCATCTGCTGTTGGTTTTTACTGTACAAAACGTGCTCGCATCCTAAGAAAAAGAGATCATAATTGTATTTAATTGGTTGGTCACGGTATAATTCCCTGAACTTATCTGTTGGTTTCTATTAATTCTGGTCAAAACAACACTTTCATATATTCATTTGGTTGCTTGCGGGAGACAAATCTTATGATGAAAACTTTCAAATATTTGTGTTGATGGTTTTGACGGATGCTTCCATCCTTTAAAAAAATATTATAATAAGTCTCTACTATATAGACGTAAAGTTTACTGGTACAAGCCTACATATCGTCGTGATCACTATACTCAATTCACAATTCATCCTGATCATTATCTTTGTCATAAGGGCCATTCATACAATTAAATAGACTAGATTATTCAAATGCAAAACAAAATAGCTTGCATTATGATAATGATATGCATCTCGGTCAATGGGTATGTTCGTGTCGATCGCTTGCCTCCTGCACAGCATTATATCCATTGTTACACTTTTACAATGAGTCTTTCAAAAAACATACTAGTACTAAAACACTATTGTGGTTGAGACAATACAAAACATATCCATTTTACACTTTTACAATGAGTCTTTCAAAAAACATACTAGTAATGAATCACCATTGTGGTTGATATAATACAAAATAAATTCATGCACTCTGTACCCTTGGTAACCAATCGGTTTGGAAGAAACATAATTTGTCAACATGAATGCAATACATTTAAATACTTGCGGCTGTTATGAGAAGCTGGGGTAAATGGAAGGAACAGGACCTTCTATTTGATATTTAACTAATTAATTGTGTTCATCCAATCATATGGAACATGCATCTATGCATGCACGATCCTCTGTTTGGGAGAGTACTATAGCCAAAATGAAAACTACGTTTTAGACTTATAGTAGACACATTTCATGGAAAATGGCAATGGGGTCCTTTTTTTTTAATGGTTATTTATAATATTATTGTTTGGATATTAATTGTCCTCATTTACTTTGAAATGTGCTCATTCGTGTCCATCTCTCCAATCTCTCCATTCAACTTGCTCTATTTTCCATCACATTTATTATTTAGTATGTTGTTTAATGAATTTCCATTGAACAGGAACGGATGTGTGCAAGCAAATGTTGTTGTTAAATCTAAATAAGAATGGCTTAGCTCCGAACAGCACATAATACACTTGTCCCGCAATAATGCGACTAAAATTATGAAAACAAGTACCTTTTTATTGGAAAATAAAAATGTACGGAACCCCATAAGCGTATATCCCCGCCCCCAATCATTAAGCCCAATCTACGCCATTGATGTGTATCATATTTTCTGCATTTTCTGCAAATTAGATCTCACCTTCTTCTTGAGCTGTCTTCCCCTTCCAGTTGTCTCTTCTTGATATCCAGTTCCCCTCGCCAAGCATCTAGTTCCTGAATTTAAAAAACATAATCATATGATAAATCTTTGAAAGAAACGTTTTATTATAGTTACTCTCTTGCGATGTTAACTCATCTTTAATGCACCCACGCTTTCAACCCTGTGGCCTTCTTCAGGGTAGTTTGTTCTTTATTATACAGTGAAACCTCTTTAAAACGAGATCATTGGGATCATAAACGTTACTTTGTTAAATCAGGTATCTTGTTATATCAGGGTAAAATAACAAGAATATTAATAAAAGGGCTGGGGCCAGCAAAATTACTTGGTTATAAGAGGGTTTTGATATATCAGAGCTCTTTATAACGAGGTTGCTCTGTATATTATATTTCCGTAGTAATTTATGACAATCCCACATCCCTAATTTCTTTTGATCTATTTTATTTTCCCTCTTTTTTGTGTACATATTCGTTCTAATAAAATGTACGCCTCAAATTGTTTCTCAATACCATGTCAAGTTACAAACGACATTTGTATGGAAAGGAACGTTTGGTGAGTTCTCTTTCTTCACTCCAACGATACTGCAAAATGTTTAACGGGGACTAACTTGGAAGTACAATTCATCTATTTCTGCCTTTGAAATATATAAACATAAGAATTAATGTTTATTCTGTTTGTTATACTTACGTCATCTAGTTTGGCGATATCCGTCTCTTTGCTTTTACACAAGTCTTCTCTCATGTTCAGATACCGCTCCATTTCCTCAACCTGAAAATGCAAAATCATTTTTAAAACATTGATTACATATTGATTATAAACATGACAAACACCATGTTTTATCTTATTGTGATGTAATATTGAAACAATTTACTACACCATAACCCTTTTTTTTATAGTTATATCATTATAATTTACTTGCGGTATCAGTTTTAAATCGTATAAAACAAAACGTGCAAGATTATTCATAAAAGACACTGAAGCTATAGATTTATAGGCCAATTATCTTTTCATGTGTTTTCTATCAAACATTCGTTAGTGAACAAACTTGTTTATGCTGCTCTGTGCAATCTTTCAATCAAGACTCTACTTCTTCCTCCAAGTCATCTAAATCTCCGACGCGCATTTCCAATTATTCTAACTTTTCTTAGAGTCACAAAGAGTTGAATTGTCTTACTTTCTTTTTTTTTCTTCAAAATGTTAAAGTATATCCCATACAAATAGTATACATTACGTGAACAAACCTCTCTGTGTTGATCCGTGCATTCTTTGAATCGCGACTCCACCCTCTCTTCCAAGTCATCTAAATCTCCGATAATCATGTCCTTTTTTCAAAATGTTAAAGTATATTCCATTAAAAATAGTATACATTATGTGAACAAACCTCTTTGTGTTGCTCCGTGCATTCTTTGAATCGCGACTCCACCTCCTCTTCCAAGTCATCTAAATCTCCGATAATCATGTCCTTTTTTCAAAATGTTAAAGTATATTCCATTAAAAATAGTATACATTGTGTGAACAAACCTCTTTGTGTTGTTCCCTGCATTCTTTGAATCGCGACTCCACCTCCTCTTCCAAGTCATCTAAATCTCCGATGATCATGTCCAAACTGTCGTACTGGTCCGTGAGATGCAAGGAGCTGAGTTGTTTCAGGTATTCCTGCCGCTCTTCGGCCATATCGCGCTTATATTTAGACATCTTGAAGGGGAGAATGATTAGAAATAATGTACATTTATATATATATACAAAAAGTACTCTGAATCGAACATAATAAATAAAGATGTTATACAACTGCTTGCTTATAATATATATACGTTTTGACGTTCATAAAGAAAAGAAAAACAATAAAAAAAAAACAATCAAATTATCGATTTGATAATTACGCAAACGATTGCATGTGTTTTCGTGACTCATTTAATTCATCATCATCTTATCGTTTAAATCATCATCTTCTTTTTTATCATCACCACAACGGCCAAAATCAATCGTCATCTTTCGAATGAAATATTCGTTACCTCTTCATTGAATTTTCTCCGAGCTTCATCCAGCCGTTTCTTGAGCGTCTCCTTCCCGATACTGTCCCCTGCTTCTTGGTTGTCTTTCGTCCTTCGTTTCAAACTCGACTTCTTTATTTGAAATGGAGCAGTTTCCGCATCGTAATTATTGGACAGTTTTTCAGAAGTTTCACTTTTCTCTTCAAATCTTAAAGCACTATTATGCAAAGTGACATCATCCGACGGAGAGTTATCAGATACGATCGGCGAGTGTGTTTCAACCGTATTGTTAAAATCTTCATTAACTTGATTCGTGTTTCCATCACCAGTTACGACATCGTCAAACCTCACAGTTCTTGGCTTCTCTGTCGATGTCTCGATCTTTTCATCGTTCGTTAAAGCGGTATCGACTACCTTTTCATCCTCCGCCGTCGTCCGTTTCGGAACATCGTTATTACACGTGACATCGTCGGGCTTTGCAGCCCTTGACTCCTGCGTTGTTTCACTCTTGTTCGTTGAGACTGCTTCAACATTCGTTGCTGTTCTCTCGGCAGGATCATCGACATTTGTGTCATCTTTCTTCGCATCTGCAAAATCGTCCTGCGGACTTTCAGTCTTTTCCGTGGTGATCATGGTGCTATTACTGGTACTTTCCGACGCGCCCTGGTCAACAACACGACTGGAGTCCACTGTCGAGGAGTCGTGTAATGAGGTGCCCAGGCTCAACCCGGAGTCATCAGCAGATGCGTCCACCTTACCCTTGTGCTTCCGATGATGGCGCGATCGCGAGGAGCTCCTCGATTTCTTCTTCCGACTGGACGATGATGTCGATTCGACGACGACGTTGGCGGCTTCCGATGAGCTACCATCACTCTCGGCACCGCGGCCGCCAACAGAAGCATCGCCATCGCCTGCGCTCGGGGTCGACCTCGATGAGGGGTCGGTCGTGCTGCTTCTTCTACGATGTCGAAGTTTTTTCTTCCTGTGTCTGCGATCGTACTCTTCTTGACTTGAGTCCTGCGGCGCATCGGGGGCTTTTGTGGCCATTCCTTCATGTCCTTCGTTTCCTACCGTCACAGTTGGTTCTGCATCAGCGTCACGGTGCTTGTCTCCTTGGAGACCTGCATCACCCCCAGTATCACCATCTTCGTTCATCTCGGGTTTCGTAGGTTCCCCCATCTCTCCCATTGGTTCGGTTCAACCTTCTACAAAGACATGAATTGGTTATCCATGGGAAATCACTCTCGTTGGTCCATGAAAATGAGATGTTGAAAAGTCGGATGCTAATGCTTCATCATGTTGCAGTAAGTTCACTCGGGTCCGAATGCAAGGGCTTAAACCAGAATGTATATGAAGTAAAAAATGAAGTCGCCGAGTATGAATCTGTAAAAAAAAAAAGAGAACAGATAGAGCATTATACAATTATGAATCTGGTCGATTGAATTAGTTGCCTATATTTAATAAATTTTAATAGTAATCTTGTAGTTCGATCGTATTCATATACACATGCATTAACTTGACATTGATATTTGACGTAGATATTGATATAAAAATGAATGTGCCGCCCTTCCCCTCATCCTTGTCCAAATGAGAGTACATGACTGTTTTCTTTAATTGGTTTTGTTATTCCCAAACCTGTATTCCCAATATCAATTGCACACGTGCAAATGCTTCTGATTTTCATTATGAGTCGTGTCAACTGCAAAATGTATAATTATCAATCTAATTTGCGGTTTAGCAGCTTTACAGACGTCTTTAATGACACGACCTTTGTCCGAAGGACTTTGAAAGCATGCCTACTAAAAGTCGGACGATAAATGCCAATCAATGGCGTATCCAGAATTATCAACAGACTGAGGCGGACGGGGAGGGGTAACTAATACTCTTATTTATCGGGGGCGTAGCCCGTCTCCAAATGTAATAAAGAGGCATTTACGATATAAATATAATGAATGTGCGTAACTGCTCTTCACTCTACTTCGTTTTAGTTCAGATTTGATTGTACAAATTTTGCTTGGATAAACAGTGTCCGCGTAAGTGGCTACGCCATCATAACCAATCCCACGCGTCTAATAAATTATACCTTTGATACCTACGAGTTCCCATCGCGATATTGTAAATAAACTTTTTAGAAAATGGTTGACCTAAATCCAAACGACCACTACAAACGTCTGTCTAACATAATTATGGTGACTTTTTAATGAAATGTACAATGCAAAATAAAATTGTCGTTGTTGGGAGTTGCAACAAGAATCACAGTATAAGACGGTAGAACAAAATCAATTACATAACACTTAATACATGTATATAAGATCAAATTAAACAAATTAAAAGTTACTGAAATTAAACGAATATTATAAATGATGACATGGAAATAATAATAATGATCAATTAATCACAAACAAACAATAATATCAATATGATATTTTAAATGATACAATTCAATTTGGGGAAAATAGGAAATAATATCTTATCTTATAATATTCTTATCATAAAGAATGACAAATAAACCTTCGAAAGCAATTTCACCTGTTGTACGATTATATAGATCTAAATAGGTGTAATTAAGTTTCCATATTTAATTAGAATACAATTTGATATTTTTCCAATCTGTTAAAAAGTCCACATTTAAATTGTGCACATTTTAGGAAATACATCATCCAATTTGTTTTCGATATATAATGGAAAACAAATGTCCATTTACCAAAATAATCACTCACGAGCAGTAAACCCATTGACTTGCAGGGGTAACTCCTGAGTATGAATATACAAAACAATAATACTCCCGTTAGTAATTGTATTTATCAAAACAGTACATTTATTTTGAATTTGAATATAAAAACTCACCTGTTATTGTTTATATCACATGAAACGTTTTGTTTAATATGTTGTAAAGCCGCTGATAAAAGGGATCTTCTCAATATAATCCTTTCGTATATCCGATACCCGTCACCTTTATTGCCACATTGAATAAAAACACCAGACTACTTTTCTATAATGATGTGTTGACGCTCGTCACCTCGACTCAATCAAATTATTGTAATTATAATGACACGCTCATGTATTATTTCCGAGGTAATACAATAAAAGCATTCATAATTATAATTATTGTTGAACGTGTGTGGTATATATCCGCGCACACACAAAAGTCATGTCGAATATAAACTATATGTGACCCATGTGTTAACGCATTGGGTGGATACACAATGCTCCGCCAATACAAAGCAGTATTCTATAGGAGATAAGATCGTGGACCGTCCGTTGCTAGGTACCGCGAAGCCCCAAAGGGGGTATTTGTATGTGTCTTGTCTTGTGCGAGACGCCCTTTTCTTGACAGCTGTATTGACGTCTATTTACGGTTCGGACCAGTCCAGATTCTTTAGACCAGCCTTGTAAACTAAACAAATGTTTACTGGACCGTTTGTTTACCTTTTGTTGTCGGATGGTCATTTCCCCCACGCTAACCACCGGTCAACCGTGACCGTCTCGAAGTATTACGTAATATAGTCAATTATGAATCATGACTGTTTTACTTCAATAATTTAATAATGTTAAGTATTGGTGATGGTGCTTGCCACGGCGCGCCACTGGTGGTGATTGAGACGCTGGAATTGCTTGTTTGTTTATGTGTGTGTTTGCTTGGTTGGTTGGTTGTTTGTTTGTTTGTTTGTTTGTTTGTTTATTTGTTGTTCTTTTTTGTGTTTGGTTAGTTGGTTGGTTGGTCGTTTGTGTTGTTTGTTTGTTGGGTTATGTCATCGTTTTTTGTTTTATTTTGACATTGTATTTCTCTTGGAGGCTTCGTCAGTTTAGTTGTCTACCCACATACATGGTGCCATTTAGGAAAATTATTATAGATGTATATAATTATGTGATATAGGCCTGTATATTATGAGGCCCTGGTTATAAGGATCATTTAGGCATACACTGAATAAATCCCTCAGAGATTCAAAATTTAGCTCCCTTCATATTTGTTCTCATGAATGTTGTTGGTGTAATTTAATTCAGAAAAGATGCATTTGCATGCCCCAAAATTAAGAAGAAACATTAAAGGGGTAGTTTAGTTTTGGTAAGGCTGTACTTTAGTAGCCAAAACCTGCACAGTTACATTATAAACTAATAATTATAACACCACCATGCTCGAAAGGTATACAAAATTACAAACGACTAAGTAAAAAGCCTGTTATCATTCAAAAAGAGCCATTTAAACACAAGAGGGCGCTTTTTAAAAAGGCATTGGTTTCAACCATTTTTCATACAAAATTATGCATTGTGATGTTTTATTGATATAATGATTAAATAGCGAGATCATCAACAACTATTTAAAAAACGCTTTTGAAAATTTTCGAAAAAGTGCAAGCATTTTTTAATTTTTTTATAAAAATCATCTAATTATTTGGGCCCCAAATAATTATAAGATCAGATATATTTATTGATATTTCAGCCATTTCTGGGTCGATTTTGACCAAATAAAGTTTATTCTGCCATTAAAATTGCATGTTCTCTCAAATTCGACACTCAGTTTTTCATTGCCTCACAAAAAAATTGTGATGTGCAGCGCCCTCTCTACCAAAACTAAACTACCCCTTTAATGTATACAGTATATTTTTATATTTCATTTGTATATTTATATATACAGTATATTTATATATTTCATTTGTATGTCTATCAATCATTTAAATACCATTCTTTTCTCATCTGGCCCTTAAATACAGTCAACAAAATACAAAAGTATGAAAGAAATATTTACACTGGACTGTAATTTCCGAATTTCACTTTCTTTAAATGTCGGTGAATTGTAAAGTCTCCCTGGGAGCGTTTTAACTGTATATACAGATATATGGCAGTGGTCATAATTATTATGCCGTGCATTTCGCTCATTACTCAGCCATACGCGATAAATGGTTGATAAAATGTGTATTGTGTTCTGATGATTTATGTCCACTGAGCATGTGTAAATTTCACTTACGGCCATAAGGGATGAACGGAAATGCAATGTGATATTCGCTAACTCATTTCACTGACTTTGCACACCTTTCCAGTGGATATTTACAAATCCAAACACTTCGACCACAAATATCCTTGTGAAAGTGAAATTAGAAAAAAACGGAAACCTGTTCCATGCTCATATTAAAAAAAACGAATACAACTATCTGACAAAAGGAAGCCAGCACTGACAATTTTATGGGTAGTCTTTCTACTTGTTTTGGGGTAATTAAGATAATTATGCTCTACATAATGGTGAACAAATTAAAGTCACCTGACAATCCATTTATGAAAAATGAATAGGTCAAAAGGAAGTAACTGCACAAATATCATCAAACAAATCCTCATTTACAAGAAAACTACCAATTGTCAGTTGCTTCCTTTTAGTGTCAGATTAGGGAGAACCACAATAGAGTTATCAGTTGTGGATTTTGATTATTATGAAAATATTAATCGTCACTCAGTGGACATACCGGATCACAGAAATACGTATACACAAGTTATACTTTATTGTTTTTTGCACATGTCAACAATTAAAGTTATGATAATATTTATATTATCTAATAGGCCTACTTAATAGTCTCGGCATTTTGTTTCCATATACCGCAAACTATTTCGTTTGTAACCAAATATATGTATTATATGATTTATGTTTGCAGCTGATTTGATCGTCTTTGAACATGTTCTTCCAATTCCCCCACCCCTCCTATACTCTCTCTTTCCCTAGTAAAGTATAAGTATACTATTAATTTCATTTATGTCTATAGAATGACAACAAAATGAGAGGGTTACTATTCGTAAACTGTACCATGATAATTAAAATGTGTATGCCACCATGTTCTACATAAAAACATACTGGTATACTATATGAACATTACTTGTTGTTGTCACGTAGGCATGCATGTGATCATCATGCCTACAAGTAAAATGTTATTGTTTTGAAATGTTTATGGAAATTGTAATTGTTGTTATTGCCTTCTCTTGCCATTTGCCAATGGATGACACATTTCTTTATAACATTTGTATGCTTGAAGACCAAATCAAATCTTTCTATCTATCTATCTATCTATCTATCTATCTATCTATCTATCTATCTATCTATCTATCTATCTATCTATCTATCTATCTATCTATCTATCTATCTATCTATCTATCTATCTATCTATCTATCTATCTATCTATCTATCTATCTATCTATCTAGCTAGCTAGCTAGCTAGCTAGCTAGCTATCTAGCTAGCTAGCTAGCTAGCTAGCTAGCTAGCTAGCTAGCTAGCTATCTATATATATCTATATATGAACTTTGCATTTTGTACACTGTTTTGTTCTTCGGTCTGTTAAGTGTAAGGCATGCCTAGCAACTTGAATAGCTGAATTACATTTGCTCGTATATTTGGAAAATGTGCCCCCAAAAGTTGACAGTGACCCGGGACAGTGACACTCACAATGAGGGGTTTCAAAAATATTTGAAAAACCTATACAGTTATTATGTACGTTCGTGTCTCTAGCTTTGGCAAAGTCTTGAGGAGGCAGGCAAGCTTGGTGTCTTTATTTCTTTCATAAATAATGTCGATGCAAATTACCCCCCCCCCCCCCCCCCCCCCCCCCCACCCCCAGCTCCCTGGCCTTAGCTTAGCTACTGCATCGATTACCCAGGCCCAGGGTGGGTGGGTACATAACCCCCATAGATAAACAGCTCTATGATTACCCCCAATCAATCTGGGATCTTGAAGAGTCAACATTCAGTAGACTTGTATTAGCCGTTCGAATGTGCTGGGTCAATATAGCCACGTACTTAATATCTACCTTATCACAATTATGTGTTACAACTAACGACTGTTGTACACTCTAATTGACATGACATATCGTGCGATTTCACAATCAGCGATGTCACATTGTGAGATTAGGCCGCGCCTACCCAGGGTGAAAAAAAGCTAGACAACCAGCGGTTAGCTGCAAAACATGAGCCCGACGACTCCCCGAGAAATTCCGATCGGCAGTCGGTGGATGAAGCCAGTTCAGCTGCGGAGGCCTTACCGGATGAATCTTGTTTGTTGAAAGATTTTGAATGAAAAGAATACAACGAAAAAAGAGGGATCTCATTAGTCCATTACATTAGCGGCAACTGTAACATACAAGGTACGTATTCACGAACATTTCTAACATTTCCAATCAATCTGTAACTGTTGTAATACTTGTAAAGTTGTATTTATCTCACGATTGTCGGCTACAAATTACAATTGAAATTGAAACTGAAAGAAGGTTGACAAGAAATAAACCACCTTAAAGTGATCTGTGTAAAGTGTCAGATATTTCACAAACTGACATTTGAGACTTCAATCCTATATCAATATCATTGTAAAATAGAACTGAAAGATTTGTGAAAGTTTGAAAGAAAACAAACACTGTTTACCTAGTGAAAAAACGAATATTGAGTTCATATTTTATCACCGAATACTGATGGTCTGTTGTAGATTTGTCGCAGTAATAATTATCCATTTGATCTTGATGATATCCGCACCCGTGTATACAGCTACAGACGGTACGGAATTCATGGAATTTGCGCACGCTAGGCTCAAAGTTCAGTGGGTCGGGAAAATTTCCCACGCGCGCTGGCAGGACGTGTTCAGCGACGACAATTGTACTTTTTATCAAAACCGTTAGCTAACGCTTTTGAAATAATGATTTTCAATGATAATTATCTTCATACTAAAGGGACATTTGAAAAAAACGAACCCTATTTTATTCTTCTCTTACCATAAGCTAAACAACACGGCAGAAGAGAAACGAGGAAGCTCCAAGTATTTTTCGTGGAGTTAGACACTTTACCTGTGTCACTTTAATCATCATCTGTAACCATTGGCATGAATGTTCGTGAACGTGTATTTTTGTTGTTGGGGGGGGGGGGGGGGAATCTTTAGATTCATTCTAGTCGGACACACTTGAACAATAATATTCAATAATCATGATAATCTGTTTTTTTCTTTAAATTCTTCTAGAAGCAGAATGGCTAACATCGGAGATGACTACGAGGATATCTTGGATGCAAGGAGAAATGGATCGGACATCAAGTTTGGGTTGCAGCCGCTGAGGGGATTGCCGGAGTACAAGTACATGAACCGTCAGACACGCAAAGAGGTCAAGGATCGCGTGCTGGCATCGCAGCGGCTCCAGCATGTCATAGAAGAGGTTGCTTAAATGTTTTACTTCAGGTTTAGTTGCACTTGCAGTTGGCATGCTGCATGCTGTTGAAAGACGGATATACACATAGTAAAGTGTATAATGCATATTATTAGACTGTCACACTGTAAAACCGGTTTATCAAAATTCACCGGTAATTTTTTTTCAACGAATGAAACAGAAGACACCACAAATTTTTGATGATTGTGAAATACAGAAAAATACTGCATTTCACCAATGGTTTTCCGATTAATCAAAATAAAAAACAAATAAAAAATACCGTAATTATCACCATCTGTGTTTTGATGACCCTACTTTAGGAAAGGAATTTGCTATTTTGGGGGCTATTCTGAATCTATAACATGACTAGGGCTGATACAAAATACCGGTAAAAAAATATCACTAGGATATACCGTTACAGCCTAGACCATATACATATTTATATGCTAATTAATGCTTTTGCTGGTTATTTGCTAGGCTTTAGCACGAGGACAAGATCACAATTTTCTCCACCTCTCTACTGAAGCAGTCATTTGAATGCAGACTATTTTGAAACATGGCAGCAAAGCAGAGAAGGGTAGTCTTAAAAACATTGATTATTTCAATATGAGTGACAGTGTGACACCCAGGCAAGATCATGATAAACCTGTTAACCCGTTCACTTCGTGTTTCTGAAATCCCCTTAGACTTTGTTCATGACCCATTTAGTTCCCGTAGTCAAGGGGTAAATGGTAAAAAGAAGTATGATTTTTTTTTTTGACAAATGAATGAATATATGAATTCAAAAACACTCATGAATGTTATTTCATTCTTTCTGAACAGCTTGCAGCAGAGAAGAAGGTTGAGACGAAGGTCTTGTATCAGGAGGCCGATGCTGTGCTGGAAGAAATGGCTCACAATATGAACATGACCAATCTTAGGTGCCTGGCTTTCGCATTCGCAAAGATCTTCCGCCAGCTCTACCAACATGTGTATGTCAATCAGAGTGGCATACAAAAGGTTTGTTTAATGGACAACTTATTAGACTTATAAGATGAATCAGGATAATACTTTTAAGCTGAATGAATATGAGGAGTATGCAATTAGGTAAATGGGATAATATTTCTTGTGTAACCCTACTCCTACTGACATGATACCCGTTGTGTGTCGCAGGCAATGCATAGAAAATGCATGGCTGGCGTGTACTGTTGACACGCCAACATATGCATTTTTTATGAACTCTGTGCGACTAGGAAATTGTGTGTATGGCGTGTTAATGGTCATACTGCCTGGTATGACCATTTACATCATAGATGTTATGTAAACCCATGTTTTTAGATGTTGGAAACTAAATTAATTGTTCAGCAATGTGTTAAACTTAAATGTAAGTTATAAGTTTGGTGAGAAATTGGTAAATTATAACATTATTTGGTGATGTAAATCAAACAGTCCATTGTGGATTAAACGTATTGCAAAAAAAAAAAGGAACACTGTTTTCATTGCTTAGCAAAATAAACAATAATTGTATTTAAATGCGATCTTTTTCTTGCTAGATGAGAATGCGGATGAAAGACACACCTGTCGTCCTGCTTCCAACCCATCGGAGCTACCTGGATTTCTTGCTCATGACTTACATCCTCTTCCACTTCCATCTGCCACTCCCTTTCATAGCGGCTGGGGCAGGTTAGTTTGTTGGTTAAATACTAATTGGCATTTTTGTTCATAATCATATCAAATACACTATACAGTCAAATCTGTGTATAGTGACCACCTAAAGGAAACAAGAAAAGTGGCCACTGTAGACGGGTGACCTCTATAGACGGGTTTCGCAAAATTGTTTTTTCTCAATGGGGGACACGTTTGTTGACCTATTGAAGGCAGGTTGGCAGCTGTTGACGGTTGGCCA
This sequence comes from Echinarachnius parma, assembly GCA_037951105.1. Lineage (NCBI taxonomy): Eukaryota > Metazoa > Echinodermata > Echinoidea > Clypeasteroida > Echinarachniidae > Echinarachnius > Echinarachnius parma. Next base: position 16,780 of record JBAMJV010007039.1, on the reverse strand, counting down.
CTATGATAGATTTGACTGTAAAATAAAAAGAGTTGACTGGCATTTTCTTGTTACTTAGATTTCTTGCTCACTCTTCTTGCATTCTCTTCTTTTTCCATCTACTGACTACCATTCATCGCAGCTAAGGCAGGCTTGCATATTTTTTGTTATATTGTGTCTGAAATGGAAGAGAGATAATTTTTATGCTAACTGGAAATCATCAGCCAGGTCTAACCCAATATCAAAAGCTCGAACGAGAGGACAAGTTGTTTGGAATGGTTAACTATGTTATAAAAAGAGTGTGCTGAAGTTTTGAGGGGGGAAATTAAGAAAATTAATTGAAAGGATTTTCTTAGATGCTGAATACTGCCTCTTTGAGCTTAGCTTGAATCCCTGGTATAGCAGGGGAAACAATCACATATCAAATGATTTCCAACAAGATTAGTTAAAAAACAGACAGGTTTCCCTGAACTATGTTTCTTATTTCTGCATTCCTGCATACATACTAATATTATGGATTGTTATAGTGCAGATCATCTGTTACAGTCTATGCAATGAATTAAAATAAGTTTATTGATCATCAAGGCTTGCATAATTTCAGTTTGACATTGCATATCTGCGCTAATATTGATCTAGGTGGTTGCGTGGTACCTGGGCCTGTTTGCATTAGGTTTCAGAAAATGTGTGAATCAGTATTAAAGGTGCACCTGTAGAGTGTCTAACTCCACAAAAATGAATTTGAGCTTTCACACTTCTCTTCTACCGTGTTGTTTGGCTTATGGTAAGAGAAGAATATAAAATAGGGTTAGATTTTTTCAAATGCCCCTTTAGTATGACGATATCTATCATTGATGATCATTCAGCTCAAGAGCATTTAAAAACTGTCATAACCGTCATACTGTAATTAGTTGTAAAAGCTGATGCAATTTTTTATGCCTCCGCCAACGAAGTGGCCGGAGGCATTATGTTTTCGGGTTGTCCGTCCGTCCGTCCGTCCGTACGTACGTCCGTACGTACGTCCCGTTTTCGTTCTCGCGATATCTCAAGAACCGGTTGACGGATCAATTTCAAACTTGGTTTGAGTGTACATATTGGGGGGACAATGATCTGATTAGAATTTGGGGTTCATGAGGTCAAAGGTCAAGGTCACAGGACTCAATGTATGTTAAAAAATGCCTCGTTCTCGCGATATCTCTAGAACCGGTTGACAGATCAAATTCAAACTTGGTATGAGTGTATATATTGGGGAGACAATGATCTGATTAGATTTTGGGGTTCATGAGGACAAAGGTCAAGGTCACAGGACTCAATATATGTGGAAAAATGCCTTGTTCTCGCGGTATCTCTAGAACCGGTTGACAGATCAAATTCAAACTTGGTATGAGCGTATATATTCGGGAGACAATGATCTGATTAGATTTTGGGGTTCATGAGGTCAAAGGTCAAGGTCACAGGACTCAATATATGTTCAAAAATACCTCGTTCTCGCCATATCTCTAGAACCGGTTGACAGATCAAATTCAAACTTGGTATGAGTGTATATATTGGGGAGACAATGATCTGATTATATTTTGGGGTTCATGAGGTCAAAGGTCAAGGTCACAGGACTCAATGTATGTTAAAAAATGCCTCGTTCTCGCGATATCTCTAGAACCGGTTGACAGATCAAATTCAAACTTGGTATGAGTGTATATATTGGGGAGAAAATGATCTGATTAGATTTTGGGGTTCATGAGGTCAAAGGTCAAGGTCACAGGACTCAATATATGTGCAAAAATGCCTTGTTCTCGCGATATCTCTAGAACCGGTTGATGGATCAATTTCAATCTTGGTATGAGTGTACATATTGGGGTGACAATGATCTGATTAGATTTTGGGGTTCATGAGGTGAAAGGTCAAGTTCGCAGGACTCAATATATGCGCAAAAAAGCATCCTTCTCACAATATCTCAAGAACCGTTTGACGGATCAATTTCAAACTTGGAATGAGTTACATACATATCAGGGTGGCAATGATTGGATTAGATTTGGGGGGTCATGAGGTCAAAGGTCAAGGTCACATGACTCAATATGTATGCAAACATTGCTTGTAATTGCAAAATCTCAAGAACTGAATGTCAGATTTCAATCTAACTTGGTACCTGAATTTTTCTTGGGAGCCAATGTAACCATCAAAGTTTGGGGTTTATGGTCAAAGGTCACAGAACTCAAAATATATATGAACAAAAAAAAATTTCAGTGCACGTTATTTTGGGCTTGATATTAAAAATCGCGTCATAGCGGAGGCATAATTTTCGACTGCGCGCAGTCGAAGATCCATCTAGTTGTTTTTTTAATCAGGAAAGCAGTGTTCCTTTTCAATGAAACTTTCACACATCATTCAGACATATCTTACAATGATTTTGGTATAGGATTGAAGTCTTGAATGTAATTTTGGGCAATATCTGATAATTTACAGGTGCACCTTTAAAGGTATGTTGTGGTTGATAAGACAAGTCATTTGATCTTCTCATAGATAAGAGTCTTGATTAGCCAGACATTGAACTCTGATCTTTACTCACTGTCATTGACAAACAATACACGTGAACAACTCCATGTCAAGTTCTGATAGCTTACAATGAAAAGAAGCCTGCACTAATAAGATTAAAACATTAATATGTCTGAGTCCCAACTCTTATCTTCAATCATATTTGTCATTGAGAAACAGTAAAGCATACACAGAAGTAGGACAGGATGATGTATGGTAGGAGTAATTATAAGTTATGTAATGATTGTAAATATGATATTTGTTTCATATGAGACACTACTTGAATCAAAACAGAATGGGAGAGATGTGAGTGATGTAACCATTTCATTGACCTGCTATTAGAAAGTTTTTAAAAATATACATGAGCTTGGGGATGTAGCCCCCGAAAAAAACCTGAAAATCATAAAAAGCCCCTGTAATTTGACATAGAGTTCTATATAAATTTGATGTAGAGGAGCTTTTGAAAGTAGTCTTTAAAAAAAAGAATCACAGCGAAAATAAAATGTTGCTTTCTTGTCAGATTTCATGCACATGAAGTACGTAGGAGAGATCCTGCGAATGGCCGGGGCATTCTACATACGACGGTCCTTTGGTTCCGACAAACTCTACTGGGCAATCTTCACAGAGTATGTACAGGTCAACCTTATAAACAGCGAAGGCCCTCTGGAATTCTTCATAGAAGGCACAAGGAGTCGCACTGGCAAATTCCTGTCACCTAAACTTGGTAAGACCTGTTTTTATGTTTTTTTTTAAGTAGAAGATTATGGGTCATTATCAATTAATTTGATACATATTTTATATACACTGTTGCAAATCATTGGCATGCCAAGAATCAAACAAATAGAAAGCAGCCGTTACAGACAAAACTATTTAACACAGAATACTTTTATAACGAGAGAGAAAATAATTCAAAGTAGTAGTTTTATTTGTATGCATACCAATTCATTGGCATGTGAAACATTTCATGATAATGTAGAGTGAAACAATGAAGACCTTTGTATAGTTTCCATGAGATAAGCAGAGATAAATGAAAACTGCTCATACTTCACAATGGATTTATCTGTCTTTGCTGTCCAGAGAATTTAAAAGTTATTGTTCTATAGATATCATATTAACCATCGATGCCCCACAACTGCATTTGCATTTGTTAGATTGAATATCAATTATATTTTGTACATTATATGTGATTGTCTCACCCTGTCAATATGTGTCACACATTGCAATATAATACAGCAATTTAAATATCACTTCAAATTAGTGCTCTTGAGACAGTATTTAACTCATGAAATTATGCCATTGTTAAATTCAGTCTCTTATATTTGATTATATATTTGATTGTCTATTAAAAAAGAGCAACTTGAATACATTAATTTTTATTTTATTTTTTAAAGAAAAGTCCTTGCTGGTGATTGCCCTTCAGCCACTCCTTAGAGTGGATAGGGGAGATAATATCAATGACTTATTTTTAATCATTCCAATCATGTCTAGTTGATCAATTGCTTGTTGCAACTGATCATATAAATTTGCCAATTTGAATATTTGAGCAATAAAATGTCCGGAATGTAAAAAGTGTTCCAAAATTTGCCCATTAATGAATATTGACTTGAACTGGCTTGTTCCTTGGTAATGCTATAATTTATTTAAATATATATTATGATATAAGAATCTAATGTCAAATCATTTGTTTCTTCTATGATTGTTGGAGTATAATTCATTGAAATAGGTTATAAAAAATGTCAAATCATTTGTTTCTTCTATGATTGTTGGAGTATAATTCATTGAAATAGGTTATAAAAAATGTAAAATCATGTGTTTCTTCTAGGATTGTTGGGTGTTACGTTAGAACCTTTCCTGAGAGGCAGAGTACCCATTGTGACTCTAGTTCCCATCAGTATCGTCTATGACAGCAATGAAGAGTATAATTCATTAAAATAGGTTATAAAATCTAATGTCAAATCATGCGTTTCTTCTAGGATTGCTGGCTGTTACGTTAGAACCTTTCCTGAGAGGCAGAGTACCAGATGTGACACTAGTTCCCATCAGCATCAGCTATGAGAGGATAGCGGAAGAGAAGCTACATGCACAGGAAATGCTGGGCATCCCTAAACCAAAGGAATCCACCTCGGTAAGTTTTTGATTCATTATTACACTTAATTTGTTTGTTTGATCCTTCTTTTAAAATATCATAAAATCATGAAAAGCCTCCTTAAATTTGTTTAGAGTTAATTGCAAAACACGTTATAGATATTTTCATGTAAGTGACCTTGTAAAGTAGCCCCCAAAAATTGATTCAAATGTTACCCTCTACTAGACTTTCTTGAAAATGGGCTTATAGGAAGGCGTGTATCAATCATACTGTGAAGAGCGGCGAGACGTTACTTTGCATCCATTTTGTTGACACAAAAAGAAATGAATGGAGTCCCTAATCAAAATGAATCTATATCAGCAAGCTGCTAATTTGTCATTTCAATCAGTTTATTATTCTATCTAACAATTTATTAGTATTGTGACCGCATCACTGTAATAACAAAAATTTTCTGTTACCATTACTGAAAGGGTTAACCACATACGTTTACACTTTTTAAAACTTGTTTGCTTATTTCTCTGTCTACTCATTATTTTCTCTTAGGGGTTGATGAAGGCTAGAAGCATCTTTGAGGAGGACTTTGGCAGCATAACGGTACACTTCTGCGACCCCATATCTCTGAGAGATCAGATGAAGACGATAGACAGATCAGTACACAACCTCAAACCAAGGTAAGGAATTACCGGGTACACAATTTAATAAATACTTTATTTAAAACAGTCAAACTGAAAAATCTTAATTTGGATTTTGGTAGCATCACTGTACATTTCTGTGACCCCATATCTCTGAGGGATCAAATGAAACAATAGACCACTCTGTGGGCAACCTCAAACCAAGGTATAAAATTACATACTCTCACTTAACCTCAAAACTAAGACATCAAATTACATAACCTCATTCGATATCATTGTTTGAACACTCTGAAGGGGAAAGACATAACAATATAGTGTGGCAAATAATGTTAATTATGACTTTGGCAGCATCGCTGTTCATTTCTGTGACCCAATGGATCAAATGAAGACGATTGAAGTACTTATTTTTACGATCTTGTAAGAATAACTGGATAATAAAACTGCCATTTTCTCTGTTTATATTTGAAGAAAAAAATTAGATATTAACTTCATTTTCTCTAAAATATTTGTGTTTTTTTGTTACATCATGGTAAACAAACCCTTGTGAGACCAAGTTTATGCATATTTGTAGAAGGCTTAAAATAGTAAAAGATTGTGTCCATCACAATATTCTTTTATTGAATATTCATATATATATCCCCCACAGGTTTTTTACAAGCCTTCAAGGATGCAGCACAATGACACCTACCTTAACAGTCACAAGGAAATCACATCATAATGTCACCTCGAGTATTATGTGTCTCTTTCCATTTTAATTGATTGTTATCCTTTGTTAAATCTTCCTTTTTAGACCCTATTCCCTTTATCCTTTGTGATATCTTTCTGTTGGCCTTTTTCTGACAGGTTTTTGTTTTCAGTGACTGCACATGAGCAGAAAGCCTTCGATGACACAGCTCACCGACTCAAACAGATGCAGCAAGATCAAATCATCATGTTGCCATTGGTACTGTGTGTTTTGTTTGATTTCCAATTAATAATCCTGTGTGAAATCTTCCTTTATTGATAGTTTTCCTCCTTTCCTGACAGGTTTTTGTTTTCAGTGACAGCGCAGGAGCAGAAAGCCTTTGAAAATACAGCTTACCTACTTCAACAGATGCAGCGAGAACACATTATCATGTCGCCATGAGTATTATCTGTCTCTTGATTTCCAATTATTATTCTTTGTTAACTCTTTCTTTTCCTCCTTTTCTGACAGGTTTTTGTTTTCAGTGACAGCACAGGAGCAGAAAGCCTTTGAAGACACGGCTTACCTAGTCCAACAGACGCAGCGAGAACACATCATCATGTCGCCATGGGTACTGTGTGCAGCATGTCTCTTGCAACGACCCGATACCTACCACATGAGAGAGCTGTGCAGTGAGGTGGCATGGCTAAAGGACATGATTACTCAGTATGGAATCAAGGTTGACTGGCCAGGTAAATTAATGACATCAACTTAACTAAATGGTCCCTGTAACTTGGCTATTTTGCCATTTTGTCATTTATGATACTCATTTGATGATAAAGTCACCAAAGCTGTATTACAAGATATTATTAATCAGGGCAATTGATACCCCAACAAATTCAATTGTGAAACATGATGTATATTCAGGTGCAGCTTCAGCATATACAATGTACTGCAGTCACACTACAGAATACATCTTGATAAGCAGTTGATTAAGTTTCTCAAGTATTTACCTTATAAATGTGAAGTGTCAATTCTATTTGGATGTCATTGATTTCAGTGGGTGCTGTGACGCAGGATGTAATCAAGTCCAGCTTCGCCATTCACCACACCCTGGTCAAGCATCACACAGACGGCAAGGTGACCTTCACAAAGTCCCTCTATAGCCCCGATGCCAATGTCAACACTTCAACAACAGAGGGCGTACTGACTCGCGCTGCGGTGGAGATCGATGTGGCCATGTACCGCAACTACCTTGCGGCCTCATCTGCGGTGCAGGGAATGATCGCCCTGGCATTCTGTGGTCTTGAGAGGAGTACATTAGGTAAATTGTTATCTCAATTTCCAACATGTCTTACAATTTAAAAGAACAAAAATAAATATATATCATGTCAAAAAGGTTAGAACTAGCCCAGGGCCACAAATAGCTTTGTGCTTCGTTTTCAAATTTGGAAGTGTATTTAATAGTTTGTAATGTTTTCATTTCTTTGGGCCACCAAATTTAATCAGTCTTGTTATGAACACATTTCTGACAGGGCCCCCAGGAAAAAATTTCCTTTGAAACAATGTTTATCATGTATCAATTCTATATCCTAATTCCTGGCAAACATTTATTTGTAATTTATTCAGATATGATGTTTTTGGTGATATTAGATGATTATATTTGTATTTGTTATGTTTTCATTCGCAACATTTCTTTTTATGTGTTTTTCAGATGAACTCTTTACACAGTACCAATTCCTTGTCAAGCTGTTTTCAGAGGAATTTACAACGAATCCGAGAATTTCGCAAGAGGTAAAAAACATGAATCAGGATATATGGGCTTTATTGCTAATGCAGCAAAATTTAGACGGCATATTAATGAGTTATTATGTCTAACTTAGGAATGGCCTTCTTTAATTCAAATGATGTTTGCACAAAATTTGGCAAAGATAATGATGTGACTTGGTCTTACAAGTATTGTGTATGTCCAATTGTGATAAGAATACCCTACACTGAATCTGCTTTTAAAGGTTTGAGGTGGCTGTGACTAAATTTAGGGATTTTGTTTGTAAATTCATTGTATGAAAGCAAATTCAACTGACTCTTTACTTCTAGCATATTAACAGTTTAAACATTTCATTTCTTTTGTTTGCATTTCAAACATTTGAGATAGCTCTTGGCCAATTGCTTGTTTTCATGTTCGAAATGTTTCTACATTTATTTTCATTTTAATCCAGATATTTAGACATAATAGAGCATTAGACATGGCTATATAATAAGTAAAGATCATCACAAATTAAGAGAGAAAGGTAAAATTTGAATATTATAAACTAACTTTTTCTGTATTTTTTATTTTGTGCAATCTAGAGATTTGAGATAGCCCTGGGCAGGTTCAGGAGTTGTGGAGCGCTAGATATGGATGGATCAGAAGTGAGGGTCACTGCCAAGAGAGATTTCAATATTTAATTGTGTGTCATGTTATAATCTTTTCTGTATTTATGTTCTCTTTCTTTATGTTTTTAGAGATTTGAGATAGCCCTGGGCAGGTTCAGGAGTTGTGGAGCGCTAGACATGGATGGATCAGAAATGAGGATCAGTGCCAAGAGAGATTTCAATATTTAATTTTGTGTCATATTATAATCTTTTCTGTATTTATGTTTTCTTTATGTATTCAGAGATTTGAGATAGCCCTGGGCAGGTTCAGGAGTTGTGGAGCGCTAGACATGGATGGATCAGAAGTGAGGGTCACTGCCAAGAGAGATTTCAATATTTAATTTTGTGCCATATTATAATCTTTTCTGTATTTATGTTTTTTTCTTTCTTTATGTATTTAGAGATTTGAGATAGCCCTGGGCAGGTTCAGGAGTTGTGGAGCACTAGATATGGATGGATCAGAAGTGAGGGTCACTCCCAAGGGAGAGAGGGAGATGTCATTCTTTGCCGAGATGATGTCTCCTTTCCTTATAGGATACTGGGTTAGTATTGCCATATCTGTTAACCCTTTACAATCTAGTTCATACACACTCACATGGGGTATACTGCATAATTAACGCATGCACATTATACAGTTGTTAACTGGTGGTGGAGGGAATATCACGGAATGTTCCATCCGAGGGATTTTAAATGCTATTGAGGGAAGATTATAAGTCCCGAGACGAAGTCGAGGGACTTATTCTCTTCACGAAATAGCATTTTAAATCCCGAGGGAACATTCTGTGATTTTCCCCGACAACAAAGTTAACAACTGTTATATCATCTGGCTAAATCCGCGGGCTAATACAAATTCTTGCATTTGAAAATGAAATCAGTCAAAAACAACAAACTTTTGCAGCGCGCGCCAGAGGGGTGTCATAACTCTCTGGCCATGGTGTCATACCAAATTGACACCCTGGTCATGTGACAGCATTTAGCCAATCAACGACGCATATTTTACTAAGTCAGATGATATATACTTATGTTTGCCAAATGCGTGCTTGTGCACAATCAATGATAAGCATGCAGATAAACAAAGTTTTTGAGGTAGGGTTTATTTAGATGTAATAATGTGCATACAAATTGTATCTCTGTTTCCCCCTCCCACCACCCCATCCCCCAAATCTATCTGAATTCACCATACATGATTTAATAGCTGATATTTTGGCTATATAAATATCAAAATTTGAAGGGAGTACAAATAGATGATGTTAAAAGTCAAGAAATGTATGTTTATGTCCCTTTCCTCCAACATAAACAGTTAGTATTATTATATTGTTATATCATTATCATTATTACTATGTAGAAACCCTGTATTATAAAGTGCTATATGCAATTAATTATTATTATTACATTAAAAAAATATTTTGTACGAACATGTACTTTGCTGACTAATACCTGATTCTGAATGGAATACAAATGTAAAGCTCCTAGATGACACTAACCGCATAATTGTTAATACCTCTCCTCTAATTCGTATATACAGTATGTGTGTCAGTTCCTGATGACCCACCCCTCCCCATCACAAGGAAGGCCCCTAAAGGAGGTAGCCAGAGACATCCAGTCAAGACTAGCAGGCAGCATTTCTCAAGGTGGGTAGACTCTATATAAGCCTTCTCTTTAAACACTTTGAGAGGCAGGGATTTCACAGCTCTGTGGCATTTGTGTGGTTCAAAAATGCGTGCTTGGCGTTCAAGGAGTCGTGCGTTTGGGGAGTCACGCTATCAAGCTTGCAGCTTATTGTGACTTCCCATGCAACTTTCCTACTATACTGTATACTATTATGTTGTATAGTTATTCTTTATTTACTTATTTTGTATACAATTGTTTAATGTACTTAAGCACAATTGTGATATTCATGATTTGTATTATATGTTGTTAAATAATTGTTTTGTATTTATGTTATGTTTTGAAGTTGCAAAATAAATGAAATTTTAAAAAAGGAGTTAATACAAATAATAGTTATAATAATAATACAAATATTATTGGTGGCTACTTATATGGTGCACATTCCGTCTTTTGGCGCTTGCAACTCGTCATTATTATTATCCTGGTCATCGGATACACACTGTAATCAATACAGCACACCAAGTGCACATTTTACACTCCCTGGGGTGCATTCCAGCCAGGCCCATTGTAGGTACACACAGTGCTAAGGAACCATGTTTTAATCCTTTAGTGTGGTGTAGTGTTTTTAGTATTTTCGATGGATGGAAATATTGTGAGATGCAGAAAGTGAATCAAAGTTTATAGGTCAACAATAAATAAAAAATAAACTTGCAAAGCTTAATTTGCATTTTGTTTTTGGTTATGTTTGGAGCATTGTACTCATAGGGACTAAAAGGGTACCACCACCCACAAAAAATATTCTTATTAAAGAAAGGTAACATCTTTAGTATTCCATTCCATCAACAAGTTCACAAAAATATGTTTCCAGAAAAAAAAATAATAATTGGAAACGTATCACCATTCTAAAGCATGCGTTCATGCGGTCTGAATTACGCAGACTGCTATGTGCGCGGTGAATTGCAACGTGTGCAGAGCGAACGAATCGCCCGGGAATCTATTGTTTACAAACGTGCGCGTGAATAGCTGCATTGGCGCACTCGCAAATGGTTGGCCCGTATGGAACCAGGAAATAGCAGTGGTTCCGTAAGTGGTGGAAATTAATTGCTTTGTTTATGAATTACACAACCCTTTGCAAAATGTTGGGTATCTATTTGATATCACAAAACGGTACCAAAACATATAATAATGTGTTGTTCTTTGCCTGGTGGTCCCCTTTAAAGGGATCTAGTAACTTTGTTGACATGTGCAAAAAGTGATGAATGGTTGATGCAATGTATATTATTGTTATCTCATATGTCCACAGGGTATTGTGTGAAAATTTCAAGTCAAATGAACATTGCATGGCCAAGTAATGAGCGAAAATGCAAAGTGATATTCAATAACTCACTGCACTCACTTTGTACACAGAAGAAAAACTCGCCCGGAGTTTTTCTTATTTGAATACTTCGATCGTACATATCTTTGTATCGAAAGGGAAATTTGAAAAACCGAAACCTGTCCCATGATTTTATTATTAATACGAATACAACAAGGTATGAGGGAACCGCTAGAATGAAAAATTTATTTTGAGGATTTGGACAATGTTACTAAGTCCCTTTAAGGTGAACTCTTAGTATGTATTATCCTCTCCCTTATAATTACTATTTTGCTATTTTGTTTGTTTGTTTGTTTGTGTGATTGTGCAGGCAAGCTACATCATTACGAGCTATTATCCCTCAATCTCCTGACCAATGCTATGACATCACTCACACAGATGGGCATTCTAATCAAAGAAAAGAGGTATGTATGTATTTGTTTTATTTTTCATTCAAATTAAGGATCTTATATAAACTTACTATTTCATTATAATCATAAGATCCATACAAGTAACGTTTAACATACTTGTTTAAGATTGAATATTTCAAAATTTAAAGGAATATATATGTTTGGATGCATGTATGCATGAATTCATAACAATTTTTACAACATTTCTGTTTATCATTACAGTTCTAATGGACCCATCATTTCATGGTCAGGCAATGCAGTTTCAAGGGTAGCAGAGAAGATTGGTAAGTAACAGAATAAAAAGTAAAGTAGATATTCTTTCAAATACTATAGATCTGTGTCTTATTGATACACAGCACCATATTTGCCGGTGTATAAATCGCACCTGTGTATTAACTGCACCCCCAACTTTTGGTTGACATTGAAGTGGGAAAAAACATTTTCTAGATGATAAAACTGTGCTGGGAATCCTTGCAACATAAACAATACACACATCCCATTCTTTCCCCTAGAACTCTGGTATTAAACTTTTAGTACACAATAACAACACAAGTTACATACTTGTTTTATGATTGGAGCATAATTCATAACAGAAAAGCCTATCAAGCTTCTTACTCCACGTAAACTGATATTACATCGACATCCTCATCAACGAGACGTTTACGTTCTGCCTCAATTTCCCATCTCCAGCTATGCCCCAGTACCCGCACCATGACAAGATATGGCGATCGTGCCTTTTCATCTATAGCACCCACACTCTCGAACAATTTACCCTTAAATATTAGAAGTGCCCCCACCATGGACTCTTTTAAATCTCTGTTAAAAACACATTTGTATACACAATCATAATGTAGTTGATATGTATTTGTTTTGTACATCTGTATTAAGTTTTTGTGTTTATTGGTTAATAATTCTCTCTTCTTTTATTTCTCAGCACTTAGAAACAGTGTATTAAGCGCTATATAAATTTTGTATATTATTATTATTTATATCAATTATTATCAATATTTGAAGGTGTTGGTTCCCTTGAGTGACATTTCCCTTTATGTCTTATTACAGGCGAGTTCATCCAGGTACCAACAGACGTTACACCATTGACCGGACCCAGCGAGGTATCCCTACCAGCAAAATTATGATTGTTGCCCATGGAGATGTGATCACAAAGAGACATTAAATGCGAGTCTATCTTCCTGAGCGCTATATTAATGCAAAATTATTTCGTCAAAATCATGATTGTTGCCGTGGAGACACCATCAGAGGGATTCATAATGTCGAAGCCCATCTTCCTGAGCGCTAGGTTATTACAAAATTAATTGCCAAATAAATTGTTGGTGCCACTGACAAGCGAATGTGAAGGAGTTGAATGACAAGGAGTTGAAGTTTTTCTCCCTCATGATTGTAGCCTTGGAAAAGCGAAAGCAAGATTCATTTCTTGTAGACTTGAAGTCTTGTCTGCCTGAGCACTAGATCACCAATAGCATTTTCGCAAAATTATTATTGTTCATACATACTGTAATGTGATCAGCTTCATTGAGCTGACGTGGGTATTTTTCTGCTAGAATAATTACTATGCTCTTTTTAAGGCATTCTCCTCATTATTGTAATTTATAAACTGAACTTTCATTGCAACCTATTATCTATGAAGAAAGTTAAAATCAACATTAAGCATTATATTTGTTGCCGTATTTCCTGAGAATGATTTGCTTTGCTATGATGAAACAGGCCCTGGGCCCTGTAACAACAAATTCATGATTCATTGTACGATTGATCAATTAGTCATCAATTGATCGTACGAACAATTAATTTGTTGTATGATTACTCGTATAATCAATTAATCAATTGTACGATCACTTGATTGATTGTACGATTAATCGTGAATCTTTGTTACATGCCCCAGGTCTGTGCAATCAAAAGAATGTGTATACAGCCAATCTGTCTAAAGTGGCCACCAAAAATGATCTGTGTAAACTGTCTGTAGAGGTTACCTGTCTACAGTGGCCACTTGTCTTGTTTTCCTTTGGTGGTCACTTTACACAAGTTTGACTGTGTCTGAACTACTGATCAGAGCACTCGAAATGAATGCTCATTTGAGTTTGGAGGTGTTCCACATATTATGCTATTATGCATTTCACGAAATAGTTATGTTCCTGTACAAAAATGTGTAACAAACATTATATTTAGAGATGTTGGATGGAGAACAAAATAAAGGGAAAAAATACAAAGGAAAAATGCCAAAAAATGCCAACTTCAGCCCCAACATATCTGACAAGAGCTCCTGTAAATTTGCATAGAGTTTTATGCAAAATAAAGTACTATTATCATTCAAAAATTGTTGAGAAAATAGCTCCATAAAATAATATTTAAATTGTCCCTTAGTTTACAAAAGTATATTTCTTTGAGTGGGAATCCAATGACACAGGATAAGTGTTTACAAACTCTTTCTTGTTGAGGTAGACCAGATTGATCAGGAATCATTTTAAATTTGTATTAGATTTATGCAATTGCATCTTGAATTACAATTGGTTATCAATAAATTGTGGTTGATTTTTGTATTATTTATGTGTGCTAGTGATGCATTATAAATCGTCCTATTTATTAGTATTGTTATTATGTAGTGATGCTATCATTTGGTCAGAAACCTAATATGAAACGGAAGAATTATATTCATTTGTTAATTTTATTGTCATTATTTTAGACTTTTAGTATCTTGCAATGTAGGGATCTAGTTACTTTGTAAACATTTGCAAAACAAACTGGCAAATGGTTTTTAAAATGTGTATTTCTGTGATCTGATTCAACCACTGTGTGATGTGGTAAGTTAATGTCTTATGACCAAATAATAGACGAAAATGCAAAGTGATATTCACTAACTCATCGCACTAACTTTGTAGACAGTTGAAATTATCCACTAGATATGTATAAATCTGAACACTTCATGTTTATAACGGAAACAAATTGCAAAACTGGAAGCCGTTCCGTGCTTCTACTGGTAATGCGAATCCAATGAGTTATGGGAGAACTGCTGGAGTTCCAAGTAAGTTTTGAGGAATTTGACAATGTTCCCCTTTACAACAAAACTAAGAATATGCATATGATAATGCATTAACTCAATGATATGTCTTATTTATAGCAAATTTTGGGGTTTCATGGTAGGTGAATGTGTATGAAATGGATGTTTTGCTGTTTCATTGCAAGTGTTGAGTCACAAATTCATGATCGCCGTTTAATGGAGGTTTTTTTTTTTTTTATATCTGGTGGCCAGATAAATCATTTTGGACTGTACTATATTCATAATAATTCCTTTCTTTTGTCAGTATTCCTTAATTATTTTGTTTAACTTTTGATACAAGCCATATGTTTTTTTACATTTACTGGCAAAAGCCAGTCCGGCATAGTATTTGATTATCGAGATATGAAACGACATGTACTTCATGGTTCTTATTTAATTATCTATAGTCAAAACTGTCTTCAAGACGTAATCTTTGTTAAGAGCTTTTAAACAGTTGTGCAATATCAAATACTGTATACTGATATGTGTTTGTGTAGAAAAAATATAATAATGTGATATAAATCTTACTGCCCATGCATAGCATTGCATTTTCTTATGAAGGCCCCTAACATAAAGACTTACGATTGTGTGTATGGGGTGATTGTTTCAGGGGCCTATGGACAATTGATCTGTTATTGATTGAACATATTTTTTTCACTTTTGGTATCCGATATTTGCTCGCTGTCGTTGCCTATTATGATATTATGTTAATCTTCTTCCTGATACAAGACCGTGGTGATTGTATTTTGGATTTTTTACTTTTACATGTATTCCAGGTTATTCATTTTGTTTCTTTTGGATGTCATATGTTAAGCTATTTCCCTTCCCGTGGAAGAAGAATCCATAACCGTATAAATATTTGATTTTGTACCTTTTTATTTGTACATTTAACAAATGTGTTCATTCCATGATGAGTATTCATCTTTTGTTCTTGATTTCTAATTTATTGGTACATTTGTCATTAACTTCATAAGATTTTTACAAATTTGTTTGAGACTCCATATAAACTAGGGAGATACTTAAAAAATCAAAACCCATTTTATTCTAATGTTGCCACAAGGCAAACAAGGTACAAGAAAAGTGTGAAAAATCCAAGCGATTTGGGTTGAATTTGACCAAGTTTATAGATCACTTTAATGTACAATTATTTTGGAAAAATATTAACATAAGAATATTGCAATACGCTTCAGTTAGAAATTTTTCAAGAATCATAAATACATGTAGTGGTCAGTAATGGACATGAGGTCATTTAAATCGGGGTTTAATATTAATTTTTGTTTTGTTTTGTTAAGGATGAATGTTAATCCTATGACGCTACATATTTGTGCACAATCATGTAAGGAGGGCCACATATTTGTGATGTGGAATTATCTAAAATCATGGAAATACATAATTCATATTCAATTATCAGTCGTTGTTGTTTTTTCATTATTTAGACTACATGTAGCATGAAACAAATATTAAAATGTTCTCTACATGTGGACCATGTTTCCTTATTCAAAGCAAAGTCAAGAAGTAGATATGAAACCCAAATGTCGTGCACAGACAAACAAATATGGCTTGAAAGGTGCATTTTATTACTATGCACACTATAATGCACAGGATACTGTGTAATTGTGTACTAGCGCCATCTTTGTCAAGATGTGGTTAAATCTATGGGGATTTCATGATCTAATGGAGAAGAGATTCGTTTTCATTTGTTCATTCATGATTAAAAATTTCATAAATTAAACAATGAAGGATCTAAGTATCACTTTCATCCCCCTCCCCCCCCCCCCCTCCCTCCTTTGCTATATACTTTGTTTGAAACAGGAAGAACATATGAGTGATTTTTTTTTTTCACAAATTTTGTGAAATCTATCAGAAACATTTTGTTTAAGTAACCAAGGTACCTACTGCCTTCTAGCCAAGCAGTTGACATTCATAGGATATAGAAAGGTTGAATGTACAGAGCCACAGATAAAATAGCTCTTACTGCTTGTAGTAGGTATGTGGCCAAAGGGTATAGGTACACCCTCGTGTACAGTCAAACCTGTCTTAGTGGCCACTTACATGTA
>JBAMJV010007038.1:0-75000 GCA_037951105.1 Echinarachnius parma | reverse complement strand
TGCTATGTATTTTAATTTTTGTTGAAAATGAAATAAACTAAACTGAAACTGAAACTGAATCGACAGATGGTCCATGATTAATTGCTCATTCTGATGTGGTCATACTTGTCATTATATTGTCATTATTATTATTTTGTTGGTGGAGGGTGGTGGAAATGAGTGGCACATGCACGCCATCTTATTATACGATGAAGGTCAAACGTGAAATTAAATCTATATTAGAGAGTTGTACATTTCGGCCAAGCGTAACTCATTGAAATGATGATGAGGAGTTCAATTTCGTCATGATAATTAACAATCTGTCTATTATTATATATCAACATATGCCTACCTATTTGCTTATTTATTATTATTTATTTGCAATGACACTTTGCCAAATTGTTTTTACTATGGGTCATATATAACAAACCATATTGTCTTCCTGCAGTATCGGGAACTTCTATCAAGACTTCAAATGCATAAAAGTAATGATCTACATGACTTGTATAATCATCTGCAAATCTTCGAGAGGAATTTAATTCCGGATAATTTGTAGACGTGTCTAGTCAAAAATCGCGAAAGATTTATCTGCCGATTTGTGTTAACTTTTTATTATTTAAACACGCAGCAGAATGAATGTAGTCGTTAAGTACAAACTAATAATTCTCTAATTTGTGTTGAATAATTTGGCATGATTTCAGGCTCAAATCATTTTCAAAATAAGCAATCTGTCCCACTCGTTCTTTTGTGCATGCATCTTGTACATTATATTGCTACTTTAACATGCAGAAGAATGCGTACGTAAAGTGCAAAATGATAGTTCTACAATTTTGTCACATAATTTGACTTTTATGTAAAGTCCAAAGCAACGTTGAATCAGTCTTTGCGTTCCTTTGTAAATATATCTCCTTTTGTTGCTATATAAGCATACCGAAAATCAATGTATGTATTTTTAGTGTCAAATGATATAGTTCTACAATGTTGTCACATATTTTGACTTTTTGTAAAGTCCAATTATGTTTACCCACGCAACGTTGAATCATGCTTTGCGTTTCTTTGTATATATATCTCTCTTTTTTGCTATATACAGGATAGCCCGATTTATCAGGCACTGACTTGGTAAAAATTGACAAAAATGGGTACCTGACAATCTGACATGGTGTCACTCACAGCGCCCTAACACAAAAACTACACAACCAAAATTACTGTTCTTGGTATCGTTTTTAATTTGAAGAGACACACTATCCGATGGACATAATCATTTTGTTACTATATTTTGGGGGAGTGCCCCGTTCCGTTTTTTGGGGCCACCCTGTATAAGCATACCGAAAATTAATGTACGTAAAGTGTAAGATAACAGTTCTCAAATTTGTGACATAAATATGTTTGTCCAATCATTTGAAGGGAATCTAGTAACTTTGTTAACATGCGCACAAACTTACGAAGGATTGATAAATTGTGAAATTCTTTGATATGATATACCAGGGGTGTCGATCCGTTTTTGAGATTTGAAAAATTTTCCAGAGTGACCACTGAGAGAGCTAAAAGCCCCACATTGGCATGCCCGGAAGTTTTATTATGCGCTCATTGAAAGTGTCTTGATGGCTCGAAGACCTGACTTTGGGGGGCACCCATATTTAGGGACAATAATGGGGGTCCAGGGGGCGGAGCCCCCGGAAGCTTTTATATTTCAGACATTTGCTCCTAGCATGGGTGTTAAAATTGTATAAAATAGTGAACCTACTCATAACGTATTTTTAAAGGGCATAGCGAGGAAAAGACTGAGCCTTGCATGAGATGGATCCACGTGATCATGTATACTATAGAGCCATCGATATAGTCTAGGGCATTGGGCTCCCATGAAACGACCGAGCGGGGGAGGGTGTGGGAGGGGGTGTCCCCCTCCCACAGTAGGGAGCTTTTGTATTTTTGGGCGTGAAATTGTGCGATTTGGTGCACACCTGAGACAGAAATTTCACGTAATATGAAGTATATAGGTATGGAACCAAACATACATAATGACAAAGGGAGGGGGACAATCTGCTCCTTTTTCAAATGTGGGGGGACATGATATTCCAATTTGATTTGCGTTCAGCGCATATGTACCGAGATTATTTTATTTTCTGTGACGGTGTGCTATCTATAGATGAGGGTTTAATAAACTTCGTTTGAGGTGTGCGTTTGAGAAATTACGCTGCCCAACACATTTCAAAAGGTGAGTTCCCGCAACCCAAATGAAACTTGCAATATGAGAAACTGTATGCGCGCGAAGCGCGCGGCAAAAAAGAGATTTACAGTCCTTTTCAAACTAAAAAACGGCTATTTTGAAGATTAATTATTGATAAATATGTCTTTCCCCTCTTTGGCATTATATCACTCGATTTTTTCTTCCTCATTTTCGGAATTATTGGGGGGGGGGGCGAAATGATATGTTCGCCCCCCCAATATTTTCATTGGGGGGGGGGGGGGGGGCGACCGCCCCCCCTGCCCCCCCCCAGGATCGACACCCCTGTGATATACTGAGTGATGTGTGCAAATTCCGTGATAAATGAAAGTCATATGACCGAGTAATGAGCGAAAATGCAAAGTGATATCTGCTAACGCATTGCACTATAACTTTGTACAAAGTTGAAATTCTCCCATGAAGACTTTAAAACCCGAACAATTCAATCTTAAATGTCTTTATAGCGAAAGGGAAATTCGGAAAACCGAAGCCCGTTCCAAGCTTGATATATTGGTAATACGAATACAACACGATATGTAAGAACCGCTAGAGATCTAAATAAAGTATGTTTTGTGGTTTCTGACGATGTTACTACATCCCTTTAAAGTGATCCGTGTAAAGTGTTAGATATTGCACAAACTGCCATTTGAGACTTCAATCCTATATCAATATCATTGTAAAATAGAATTGAAAGATTTGTGAAAGTTTGAAAGAAAACGAACACTGTTTACCTAGTGAAAAGACGAATATTGAGTTCATATTTTATCACCGAATACTGATGGTCTGTTGTAGATTTGTTGCAGTAAAAATCATCCGTTTGATCTTGACGATATCCGCACCCGTGTATACAGCTACAGACGGTACGGAATTCATGGAATTTGCGCACACTAGGCTCAAAGTTCAGTGGGTCGGGAACATTTCTCACGCGCCCTGGCAGGACGTATTCAGCGACGTCAATTGTACTCTTTATCAATACCGTTAGCTAACGCTTTTGAAATAATGATTTTCAATGATAATTATCTTCATACTAAAGGGACATTTGAAAAAACCGAACCCTATTTTATTCTTCTCTTACCATAAGCTAAACAACACGGCAGAAGAGAAACGAGGAAGCTCCAAGTATTTTTCGTGGAGTTAGACACTCTACCTGTGTCACTTTAAAGGGGTAGTTTAGTTTTGGTAAGGCTGAACTTAAGTAGCCAAAACCTGCACAGTAACATTATAAACTAATAGTTATAACTCCACCATGCTCGAAAGGTATACAAAATTACAAACGACTAAGTAAAAAGCCTGTTATCATTCAAAAAGAGCCATTGAAACACAAGAGGGCGCTTTTTAAAAAGGCATTGGTTTCAACCATTTTCCATACAAAATTATGCATGTGATGTTTTATTGATATAATGATTAAATAGCGAGATCATCAACAACTATTTAAAAAACGCTTTTGAAAATTTTTGAAAAAGTGCAAGCATTTTTTAATTTTTTTCTAAAAATCATCTAATTATTTGGGCCCCAAATAATTATAAGATCAGATATATTTATTGATATTTCAGCCGTTTCTGGGTCGATTTTGACCAAATAAAGTTTATTCTGCCATTAAAATTGCATGTTCTCTCAAATTCGACACTCAGTTTTTCATTACCTCACAAAAAAATTGTGATCTACAGCGCCCTCTCTACCAAAACTAAACTACCCCTTTAAGCAAAGTTTAATCATTCTTTTCGTTTCTTTTGTGTAACTGTATCTAGTATTGCTCTCTGAACTTGCTTGTCACTAGCCCTATACGGTGACAAATCCGAATACTCGGCCCATACAAAAAAAGGCAATTGAATTGAAATCTTCGCGCTATTAAGGACGTTGTGTCTCTATTCTACTGTGACAATTGGCGACTATATCGTTATGATAATAATTTGATAAGTTGCCACACCCCGACACCTTGGCCACCAAGGTTAAGACACCTTCTACATGCATATTGACGTCACCAACAGTGGCATTGCCGGGGTTACACCCAGACCAGGGAGAGGGGGCCACAGATGCGGGGGAGGGGGGAGGGAATGGGAACATTTTGGGGCGATGGTCGCCAAGAGAGTTGAGGGATGTGATGTGGGTTGGGTTGGCTATTTGTTTTTGTTTTCAGACACGCTCAAACATTTTTGAGTATGCACGTCTGGGACCGCCCTTTATCGTTACCATTCGAGGGACGCAGCCGGGGTTCGAAACCGGTCCGATTAGTGAAAAGCGGCAGAGCTCTGACTACCTGAGGGATGGGCATAGGCTAAAATCAACCCCCAATATAATTGGTGTCAGTGGCGAAGCGTGGTCAATTTGATCGTAGGAGAGGCCCGACACGCCTTTTATGTATTTCTTAATTTGTATTTTGTTTCTTACAGATTTTCCAAATCATTTTTTGAATCATTATTATTATTATTATGTTTTGTTATGTTCATTCATGTTTATTTGTGTTCTTATTTGTTCGGGTGGGGGGGGGGGGGGGGGCACCCCCTCCCCCGCTCCCCCTCCGTGTAGCTACCTCACTCATTGGCGTTATGTATCTGTTATATTAATTCTTATTTGTCCACATTATAGGGGTGGGGACTTTAGGGAGTTAAATGACAATAGTTTATTGCCCCTCGCGCCCCTAATTAAATAAAGTTACACCCCCATCTTTACATCCCACCGCGTTTGAATCAAATAAAAGAGGATTTCAATATCTTCAAATTGCGCAGTAAAAAAAATCCAATAACGTTAGGACTACGCAGAGCTTGTCGTAGATAAACCGCAACTGATTGATAATTTTCAAATAAATCTCATAAAATCCCCTCAAAATACACAATAACCACGCAAGACAGCTATGTTTGAGATAATTTCATCTATAGCAGACTCAAGTTTATTTTAGAATATGGCAAAATTGCAAATGATAAATAATTATAACAAATAACTGCAACGGGAAGCCACATGTCTAAATAGAAATAGCAAATAACTTGATAGGGTCTTTGCATTCAAACGGTTCATTTTATGAACTATGTTGCATTATTCTATTAACTATATTCAAGTTAGTTATTCGCTATACAGTTTCTTTTTTCCCTGTTCTTCTTTTAATGAAACTTTCGTTTCTTTATCTCATTATCATAATTGGCTGCTCAAATTTTTAAGTCAAATTAGTTTTAATATACACCCCAACTAGCGTTTAACTTTCCAATTGTATCAATGTCACCCATTATATTTTGTATTCCATTTTATTTGTAACGAGTTACACAGTTCTGCTACTAATAATCATAATGTATGATTGAGCTGGTTTATAAAAGTTCGTGTTCATAACATACATTATCATTTATGGTTTTATCAGCATTTACCATCATAATTATCATTTAATTCATTTATTTGATTTCTTCACGGTTATTGTCTGACGTTAAGACGCGGGACACGCATGGTTTAAAGGGGTAGTTCAGTTTTGGTAAGGCTGAACTTTAGTAACCAAACCTGGACAGTAACATTATAAACTAATAGTTATTACTCCACCATGCTCGAAAGGTATACAAAATTACAAATGACTAAGTAAAAAGCCTGTTATCATTGAAAAAGAGCCATTAAAACACAAGGGGGCGCTTTCTAAAAAGGCATTGGTTTCAACCATTTTTCATACAAAATAATGCATGTGATGTTCTATTGAAATAATGATTATGTAGATAGATCATCAACAACTATTTAAAAAACGCTTTTGAAAATTTTTGAAAAAGTGTAAGCATTTTTCTAATTTTTTGAAAAAATCATCTAATTATTTGGGCCCCAAATAATTATAAGATCAAATATATTTATAGATATTTCAGCCGTTTCTGGACCGATTTTGACCAAATAAAGTTTATTCTGCCATTAAAATTGCATGTTCTCTCAAATTCGACACTCAGTTTTTCATTATCTCACAAAAAAATTGTGATGTGCAGCGCCCTCTCTACCAAAACTAAACTACCCCTTTAACAGAATTAACAACATTTCCGGGCTAAAAGTGGGTGTGCTTATTTGCCTTTATTATCATGATTGATTGCGAATAAAAACAATTATCACAATCACAATGCTTCTTCTATTTGTGTTGTCATTGTGCCCTCAAATTGAACCGAATTTGGATGAATGCCATGTTATGTTATGAATGAGTAGTTATAGGAAGAAAAAAGACTTGTTTGTCTGGATAATGGTGTGTGCTCATTTTACTTAAACATTGAAAATCAATCAATTAATCGTATGACTGATAAATTGGTCGTACGATTAATCGTACGATCTTTTTTTGTTTTCGTTTTGTTTTCCCGTAGGAAATATAAAATAAAGGTGATCAATAACAAAAACATAATATCAAAACAAATATTGGGAGAGTTACACGTTATTTAAATGGGAGATACTCTTGTCGTGATTGTATATTTTAACCATTTTAATTTGTATATTTATAATAATCCTTTCTATAAAGCGCAATCTTACAATTAAGTTTCAATGCGCATAAATATATAACCTATACAAGAAAAAGGGAGAGAAATAGAAGAGCATTTGAGCAAAAATTGAAAAATTAAAACTTACAATTCATTAACAAACAGAAAGGCTTTCAAACTAGCTCGAAATAGAGGAGATTGTGACTGATTGTCCATAAATAAATTGAATGCATTGAAATGAGCAAAGAAAAGTGGGCTTCACTGGGATCGCATTCGTGTCTTTTATAGACGGGTGCTCTAAGCCGAGTTTCTGAGCTACAAAGCACTTATGATTGCGGTACTTCCAGGAAACTCTTTTCAAAGATCAATTCAATTTCAATGTTTATAGAAGCCAACCTGGATATACTTGTAGAGGGCACCTAAATTCATTTCCAGGAGAGAAAAACAATGTTATGGAACCTGTCTGTAGAGGACATCACCCGTCTACAGTGGCAAATTTCCTTGTCACTTTACATAGGTTTGACTGTAATGACAAATTCATTCTCAACAATATCGGAGTTCCAAGTACATAATATATAGGTCGATTTTTCAAGTTCATGATCAAGTTCAAACTCCCTTGCGTGGATGATCATCAAAGATTTCTAGATTTTAATACAAACATACTGACAGCTATATAAACCACAATGCGAATGTATTGGACCAATTCAAAGTAAACACCTTTGTTAACACCGAGTGGTGTCCTCGCATCACGTTTATTATAATCGCTGATTTCATTACAGTTTATTTGCAATTTATTTGGAATTTGATTCAAGGCTACCATGGTTAGATTATCATTATTTATTTTAGACCATTTCTAATTATTTACAATTATATTTGGGGGAAGATGGACTGGATCTTACGATTAACTACTTATCGTGATTGAATGATCAATGGCATGTTTTGTTTTGTTCGTTTATGTATTTTGTTTCGTTAATATGGACATGTGGAATGTTTCCAGGCTCCGCGCCAGCAAGCTGTGATTGATAAGTTGAATTAAAGGTGCACCTGTAAAGTGTCAGATCATATATTGCCCAAAATTACATTTTAGACTTCAATTCTGTACCAAAATCATTGTAAGATATGTCCGAATGATGTGTGAAAGTTTCATCGAAAAAGAACACTGCTTTCCTGGATAAAAAAGCGAAAATATGCGTCAGCTTTTACAACGAATTACTGTATGACGTTTATGAGGTTTATGACCGTTCATTAACGCTCTTGAGCTGAATGATAGATATCGTCATACCTAAAGGGGCATTTGAAAAAATCGAACCCTATTTCATTCTTCTCTTACCATAAGCTAAACAACACGGTATAAGAGAAACGAGGAAGATCCAAGTAATTTTTGTGGAGTTAGACACAGGCATCCCTTTAATGCATTCATTAAATGCGTAGAATCATTACAGAAACGCTTTTTATTTACTCAGAGATATCCATGTTATATAAGGTTGTCTTACCGCATGATTGATATTGATTTGTGTCTATCTATTTATCATTGTGTTTGGGGATAGTGTAGGATGAATGGTTCGATTTATAATTATGCGTATTTTGGTTGAATTCTCCGTGAACTTGTTGTGGGGTTATGAAGAAAGATGGCGAGTTAATCAAAGTATTTTTTATTTGTGAAAACCTGTATGTGAATGGTGTCCATGAGCCGCTTGGAAGGAATGCTCCCCGGGGAGTGGAGATGATGCACACAATACATGCGGGCAGGCATCTTATGACCGGGGTGATCATAGTTTAAATTGCTTAGAGATGACATTATCGAACCTACCTGTATATTATATTCGAACATGACATGGAAAATCTCTGCACATCTTTCTATTTTGAATATAAAAAACAAACTGGAAAAACCTACTAACCTGCTGTTTGTTTGTTTACTAATTATTGAACATGAAATATGTGATTTGTTCTCTTTCTGAATAATGAAGATGAAAGTAACAATTTTTAAAAATATAAACGCTGGAAAAATACAAATCAGACAGTCAGACACAATTTTTGTTCTGTATTTCGGATCAAAAATGGAAAGTAGAAAGAGTGATTTGTTTTATTTCATTTTGTATTCAATTGGGCTTCGAGTATGAAATGAAAATTGCTTTGTAATACAAAATATCTACAAACAGAAAATCGAATATAGAGGCTATTTTCTGTTCCCCCCTTTTTTTCCAAATGCCGTTAGGCGAGTGTGAAAAGAGATTTTAATTCAAATGAAAATTTGAAAGTAACGAATCTGTTGGTTTATTTTAGTTTTTGGTTTTAGTTCTTGGTTGAATGCTTAGTGATTTTGTGATGAGGAGAGGCGGAGACTAAGCACATTTCCTGTGTTCAATTTCTTAATTGTTTACAAAACTGCGGAATGCTTTCAACGAACTAGTTTTGTTTAGAATTATGTACTCTGTTGTTTTTACAAGAAATTATGAAATGTTTTGCCGGGATGTCGCTTTTTAAAAATCCATGTCTTGCCCACATTTTACCCCAATGTTCACTTATTAACCTAGTTTTGACCTTTGTCGGGAAACTATCACAAAATGCATTTTAATTGACAATTGATAATTAAAACGAAAGTATACAGGGGAAATTGCGGCCAAGTTTCATTTTTTTGTAAACAAAATCTTACCAACCTTCTAAAAATAATTGTTAAAAATGACACGATTGTGTGCAGCGACGGCAAAGTGTAAAGCTATGAAAATTGCTACTCGCTTTAGAACATAATGGAATCATTGCATGGCAAATACACTGACAAATTAAATTAAATAGACAACTAAATTAATTCGGGATATCTCCTCACTTCGTGTTGCAAACCGAATTATTTAATATCGCGCGGTGACTATAACGTTTTCCAGATGATTGGCTATTTCACTTAACACCTCATTTTGCCCCGACACAAGAAGTGACCAGAGAAGTGATACATACACCTACATGTATACACACAGACGGACACACGCACACATACAAACTAAGACGCTTTGTATCTAGTCCACAATACTGACCTTTTTTCATTTAACACTAAACATCGTCTCTACATAGACCCACACAAATACATGGACCCACTCACACACACATGCACGAACGCACACACACACACACACATGCGCGCATACACACGCACACACACACACACACATTATGATGCATTTTACTTGTCTACAAGATTACCCATACACACAAACTGACACACATGCACAAACACAAACACACACACACACACACACAATTATTATACATAGTACACACAAATGTATGAGCATATCCAATTTTACAAGCACATCTGTAAGACTGAAGAAATTCACAGAAAAATGACTAAAAGGCTTTCTGCCTGGAAAAAAATAACACACAACAAATTTAAAAGTACAAGTCATAGTTATCAGTTTTGTTTGTATTTTTCTTCTTTTACAATTACAAGTTGATCATTTCGTTAAAAGTAATACATCATCACTGTCAACATTTAAATATGAAGCAACATTTACACATTTATAAACAAAATCATCATCACATCTAATGATCTGTGCATTAATCAAGAACACCTGTCCAGTACTGCACCTGTCAATAATGAAGTTCCTCAGATAAAACAAAAATAATAAAAATGACATCTAAGATAACCCAAAGACATTCCAAAAATGGTTACGCAGGATAACAAAACGATTGTTGTTTTGTGCAATTTTATATCAGTTCAATACTAATATATGCACCCAATTGTAGTAAGAAAGGGATAGTCTAAGTAATGTCATCAATACAGAAATGGCATTAAAAACATAATTGCATAATTACATCTTAGAATATCTCCCTTCAGGATTAAAATTACAATAACACATGATATAACTGCTAAAATAATTGTTCAAAATAATTAGCTCAAAATGAACAAGTCCACTAAAAAAACAAATATTTTTAAAAACATGGTGAAATGCTTAGCATAGGCTCACCCTTGCACAAGTTACATTTAAGATTTCAAAAATATTGACAGATAAAAACAGGCAAAGTATAATCATCCAAAACAAGAAAAAACATTCTTTAAGTTAGTGATCAGGTCTGATTTCATGTTAAAAACAAATGCAGATTCCTGTTTTCATTTTTAAAATAATGTAATTACAACAGATTTGAAATTAAACACATTGCTTACAGGAGCCCAGTAGTGGGCACTGTATTTACGCTATCTGGATTGCAACGTGTAAATATGAAAAACATAAACAAATTTAAATATAGGGAACAGTTTAATAATATTATGTTACATTCTAAAATGCGCGAATTCAATAATGCTGGACACATTTTTATTCCCACGTCTACGCCCTTTGCAGCGTGTCGTGTCGGGAGAATTTATCATAATTCCTAATGGCGATTGAGAGGGGCATTGTACCATCTACGCCAGGCTAGGCTCAAAATGAAATTAGCCAGATCTTTTCCACTCTGTCGCCAAGGAAACATCATTGGATTTCTTCTTTGGTCTGGTGCTGGGGGCGTAGTCAGGGCTTAACCTGGCAGGGGGCAAAGTGGGGGGGGGGGGGGGATGTAGGGCAAGGGTTTCTAGGGGGAGTGGCGTAGCATGGTTGGATTTATTTTTTTGGGGGGGCACATCAATTATTGGGTGCACACCTTATGTATTTCTTAATTTTGAAAAAGATTTTACCCTTATGATTTTAATTTGTTTTAGTTTGTTGTTGTTGTTTTTTTTTTTTGGGGGGGGGGGGGGGGGGGCACATGCTCCCTGGGCCCCTCTCCCCCAGTGCCATGCCACAACCTATGAGGAAAGTAGCCTTATAGCTTAACCTTCAGAGTGCCATGGTTGACTTTACTCACAATACTCATGGAATTAGGGGACATTTCATTGAATTAAAAATTAATTCAAACAAAATGACCAGAAATATTTTTGTAGAATTTTTTTCTTCTTCGCATTTCAAAATGTTCATGTAAAGGGGCCCAGATCTGCTAATGTATTCCTTAGTGCACGCAATAAATACGAATGTGGAATTATTTGTGCAGTGACTCGGCCATCATAACAAGCTTAACTTCTTTTCCATCCATTCATGTAAACTGGTCTAAAGGGATTCCTGCACCTCGATATGACACTCGTAAAATAAATAATGGTGTTATTTCTATTTACTTATGTTTCGCTCTAAAGCCTTAATGGGTAGAGAGGGGGCAATATTGCCCATTTGGGCAGGAAGGGGGAGGGGGTAGTAAAGGGGAGGGCAATATTTCTCACACTAAGGGGGAAGTGCCCCCATTTCCTTGATGCCCCCTTAGCTATGCCATTGTATTGATGGCAGGGGAATATTAACAGTTGCTGCTGGAAATAGATGTGCCTATTTTTTGAGCATGTGCCATTTAATGTTACCTTGATTTCCTCGATATTAAACATTTCCGATCTGCAATTATTACATAAAATGAAGCTAATGATCTAGGTTAATTCAATAACCTTCAGATTGTTGAGCCTAATATCATGTTAATAGCATTTAGATTTACAGGTTGGATCTTGATATTTCAATGAGCAATATATAAGTGACTTTATAGATCCACTATATTACAAAATTCAACCATTCTAATAAAATTTGGGCAAATAATTACAAAGTAAAGGAACATACATGTATGTGTAAGAGGTGGGGTCTAAGGGGCTGTAGGGCTCAAAGAGTTTTACAAACACTAATATTTGGAGAAAAAAACCCACACACTTGGACGAAATGACCTCATATTCAGGCAAAATCACCCCAATTTATGCCTCATATTTGGACAAAACATAAAATTGTTGGTTTATACATGTATCAGCTCATTTTCTGGCAAGGTCTGCTCATAATTTTTGAAGACAATATGGATGGTATTCAGGCACAAGACCTCAGCCCCCGCTGGAATATATTTGCCCATATGCCAATGTGAAGGAATAACTTTAAACCTTAGTTTCATAACTAACCCACTGCTTTACTGGAATTTGATGTACTATGTGTTCACTCAAGATTCACAATATAAAGGAAAAAATTGGTTAAAATGCTTCATACTCCATCGTGAATTGATCATAAATAATGTCTGCAATAAATATAATAAACTCATTTTTATCAATTTACCCCCCAAAAATATCATGAGGACAGTCCACCTATCTTTGTAACATAATATTTATAATTAAGCTCAAGGAAGCCTTTGAAAATACTTTAGTATACACCCATTATGACATATTTCAAATGCTAGTCCAGAATAGAAAAATTAATTTCAAGATTTTCTTATTTGTTTACAATTTAACATTTATTTAGCTTTATATGGACTATTTTAACAAAGTCAATGAAATATGACATTCATGTTTTGTTTTTTGGTCTGTATTGGGTGGGGGCGAGGGGATAGGGGATTCTACGTTTAACGTTACAATAATCTAGGAAAATTCAACTTAAAGTTTAAATAAAAGGCACATGATATGGCAAATATAAACATAGAAATAATTCCTGTCAATACTGCACATTACATAATTATAACTTAAAGGGCATCAAGCGTGGGGATGCTACACAGCGGGTCGCCATTTTGAACTGGGCTAGTTTGCGCGCACCGCATGACACTGAGCTAACGTGCATTACGCACCGTGCGCAACGCGTATGCAAGATGGCGCCGCGCATCTCATTTGACGAATCTGAACTACCTTTAAATTGCAATTAATTACAATTAAAAACATCTTTCGTTTTTTATGGGAGAAGTATATAATCACCTCACTTGATATCAAGTTTACGTCACATGATGATTTTCTCATTATTAGAAATCAAATGTGCACAAAAATGTTGAAACACATTTAAAAAGATTACAAATGCAAAATTGTGATTCATGCGTGTAAAAAGTAACAAATTAAACCAGCGGGCAGGGTGAGACTGCATTCTGTAAGGACAACCTGCTGTGCGAAACCCACCTCTCTTGCTAGCTTTGCATCCTTGGCACATGATCATGTCGGATTATTGCCACCTGCGGATTGCTTTGATCCAAACAGTTAACATCAATTTCACACTTACTGAATCTCAAGATACGCAGAAAAAATAGCAGATATTGTAATTCAGACTGCTTTAACCCTTTAAAGTTGGTTTTGTTTAGGTATAAGACACATACTTCGTAGACCTCAGCCAGAGTACTTTAGACCAGTTCTGAACGGGTTAATTTAAAATAATTATATAAGCCCTGATGATGTTAGAATATTGCCACCTTCAGGTTGCTTTGATCTAAAGAGTTAACATCAATTTCACACTTACTGAATCTCAAGATACGCAGAAAAAATAACAGATATTGTAATTCAGACTGCCTTTAATAACCCTTTCAAGATGGTTTGAATTTGGTATAACTCTCATTCGTTAATTTGGTATAAATCCTCAGCCCAAGTTCTTTGGACCAGTTCTGAACGGGTTAATTTAAAACAATTATATAAGCCCTGATGATGTTGGAATTTTGCTACCTTCAGGTTGCTTTGATCCAAACGGTTAACATCGATTTCACACTTACTGAATCACATGCTATGCAGAAATAATAAGAGATATTGTCAGATTATTTGAAATTCAGACTGCTTTAACCCTTCCGAGATGGTTTGGTTTTGGTATAATACACATTTGTAGACCTCGGCCCAAGTTCTTTGAACTGGTTCTGAACTGGTTAATTTAAAACGCTTATATAAGACAAAGATAGTTAATAAAAAGTCATATATTGTCAGTTCATAGGTATAATCTAGAAGGTTATTCAAATATCACCATAATGGTTTCATGCAGGGCCCCGTTTCATGAAAGGGTCTTATCTCAGTACGTACAGAACCTTGGTATAACTTTGACATTAAAGGAACTACAGCGTCTAGATGACCTAATTTTCACAATTCGGCTCTCTATATGTAATTTTTCCCGAAGAAAAGGAATTTGGCAATCATTTCTCATGAAATCAATCAATTTTGGGGTAATTAGTAAATATCTAATTGTTCTGGGAACGCCCCTTTTAAATCGCCAAAATGTGACGTCATCTAAAGAACGGACTAGTGAACTAAATTCTGTAGATGACGCGTCATGACGTAAGCCAATGAATTGTCAGTCACATGTCGATCACGCTGCCGATTCCGGACCCTAAATGTGGGTGGGGCGTAAACTGGCTGCTAAGTGAGATTTGGCATCAGAAAACTAGTCTTAAATCACTACTATGTTTATTTTCATGGATTTTTTTCTCGGCAGACCTATGTTTCAAGTCATCAACTATGGAATAAGTGTCAAAGTACGTTGTATTCCTTAGGTCCTTTAATGGCAACAAGTATTTATGAAAGCGTCTTTGTTATTTTACTTCCAACCTTGTCCTCTGTGATCGGAACAAACGCCAGGTAACTTCACATGTAACAATAATAATAATGAATCATTTATAGAGCGCAGAAACTATGTAAACTATGTCAGATTACTGTCGGTTCATATTTATTTGAACTGGAAAAGGTTTTACAAACATCTAGAAGGATTCCTTCTGAAATAAATAAAACAAGATATTCATTTTATTGGCATAACGGATTATTTTTTTAAGAAAAAAATGGTTAAGCAAATATTACCACCATCATCACAGTAATATCACACCATCTGATCAAAACAGAATCTACATGTATATATGCAGAATTCTTTACATAACATCAGATTATTGGTAAAGCATATCCATATACGGTAGATTGAATACATGTACTTCTCTTTGATTCCCTCGTAATGTGCAAAATCTATTTGCATTATTACTTCTTGGTAACAAAATGTTGCCATAATGTTACCGAAACTGATAGAATCTCTCTGCAATGTGTACATCAAATAACTATATTTGTTAACACAATCAACTTTCAAGCTACATTTGTTTATCAATTACCGGTATTTGCAATCAAAATTTGTACAATGTTACTGCTCATAACATGGTAAATTCCCTCTCAGTGTGGAAATCTATTTGCATAATAACTGATACCAGAATCCAAATAGTTTTACAATGTATTATTCTAACTGTTTTTTGGAATGCTTCAAAGTTAATAATGACATACAATTTCTCTGGAATGAGACTTAACCCTAATCCCATTAGGGGGGGGGGGGGCCTTTTAGGCCCCCCCCCTGTCGTTTTTTTTGACGTGCATCTAGACCGATTGGAATTTCACGTTCAAACTTCATGACTTTTTTCTCTCAAGTCTCCCGCATGTTTTGATATATAATTCACCCCGGTCGGACTTGTAGAACTGATTTTAGAGGTGGATAATTGCTCAGCCATCACAAAAAAATGCAATTTTTGTACAGGTTTCAATGTAATTCATATATCCGATGCCATGTAAACTCCAAATCTGTTATAATTGTTACATTGAATCATAATTTTGATTATTGCTTTGTTATTAGTTTAATTCATACAAAATCACCCCAATTTATGCCTCATATTTGGACAAAACATACAATTTTTGGTTTATATCAGCTTATTTTTAAAGACAATATGGATGCCCTAGTGAAGTGATCAGCCCTAGTTAAGTGATCATAAATAACATCTGCAATTAATATGGATGGTATTCAGGCAAAATAACTCAGCCCCCCCACCCCCCCTGGAATATATTCGTCCATGTGCCAATGTGAAGGAATAACTTGAACCTTAGAGTAATAAACCCACTGCTTACTGGAATATGGTGTACTATGTGTTCACTCTATTCAATCACAACTTGTAGGAGAGAATGGGGTAACTGTCTGATGCTTCATAATACCAGTGAAGTGATCATAAATAACATCTGCAATTAATATAATAAATATAATAAACTGATAATGAATACAATATGTCGGAAAGACAGTCTACCTAACTTTGTAACATACATGTATGAGTAAGTTGTAATAAGCCTTTGAAAATATTCACCTATTTTTAAATATTTCAAATGTGAGTCTAGAATTTAACAAATCATATTAAAGACTTTGCTATTTGTTTACCATGTATCATTTAATTTAGCTTTATGAGAATGATTTTATCAATAATCAACGAAATATGACATTCGTGTATTGTTTTTTGTTTTGTATTGGGTGGGGGATTCTACGTTTAACGTTACAATAATCTAGGAAAATTCAACTTAAAGTTTAAATAAAAGGCACATGATATGGCAAATATAAACATAGAAATAATTCCTGTCAATACTGCACATTACATCATTATAAATTGCAATTAATTACAATTAAAAACATCTTTCGTTTTTTATGGTAGAGAAGTATATAATCACCTCACTTGATATCAAGTTTACGTCACATGATGATTTTCTCATTATTAGAAATCAAATGTGCACAAAAATGTTGAAACACATTTAAAAAGATTACAAATGCAAAATTGTGATTCATGCGTGTAAAAAGTAACAAATTAAACCAGCGGGCAGGGTGAGACTGCATTCTATAAGGACAACCTGCTGTGCGAAACCCACCTCTCTTGCTAGCTTTGCATCCTTGGCACATGATCATGTCGGATTATTGCCACCTGCGGATTGCTTTGATCCAAACAGTTAACATCAATTTCACACTTACTGAATCTCAAGATACGCAGAAAAAATAGCAGATATTGTAATTCAGACTGCTTTAACCCTTCCGAGATGGTTTGGTTTTGGTATAAGACACATACTTCGTAGACCTCAGCCCAAGTTCTTTGGACCGGCTCTGAACGGGTTAATTTAAAACAATTATATAAGCCCTGATGATGTTAGAATATTGCCACCTTCAGGTTGCTTTGATCTAAAGAGTTAACATCAATTTCACACTTACTGAATCTCAAGATATGCAGAAAAAGTTAGCAATATTCTCTGATTATTTGAAATTCAGACTGCTTTAACCCTTCCGAGATGGTTTGGTTTTGGTATAAGACACATACTTCGTAGACCTCGGCCAGAGTACTTTGGACCAGCTCTGAACGGGTTAATTTAAAACAATTATATAAGCCCTGATGATGTCGGATTATTGCCACCTTCACGGATGGCTTTGATCCAAACGGTTAACATCAATTTCACACTTACTGAATCTTAAGATACGCAGAAAAAATAACAGATATTGTAATTCAGACTGCTTTGCCCCTTTCAAGATAACACTCGTTCTTCGTAGACCTCAGCCAGAGTACTTTAGACCAGTTCTGAACACAATTATATAAGCCCTGATGATGTTGGATTATTGCCACCTTCAGAAGGCTTTGATCCAAACAGTTAACATCAATTTCACACTTACTAAATCACAAGATACGCAGAAAAAATAACAGCTATTGTAATTCAGACTGCTTTAACCCTTCAAGATGGTTTGGTTTTGGTATAAGACTCGTTCTTCGTAGACCTCAGCCAGAGTACTTTAGACCAGTTCTGAACAGGTTAATTTAAAACAATTATATAAGCCCTGATGATGTCGGATTATTGCCACCTTCAGGTGGCTTTGATCAAAACGGTTAACATCAATTTCACACTTACTGAATCTCAAGATACGCAGACAAAATAACAGATATTGTAATTCAGACTGCTTTAACCCTTCAAGATGGTTTGAATTTGGTATTTTATAACTCTCATACGTTAATTTGGTATAAATCCTTAGCCCAAGTTATTTGGACCAGTTCTGAACTGGTTAATTTAAAACAATTATATAAGCCCTGATGATGTTAGAATATTGCCACCTTCAGGTTGCTTTGATTTAAAGAGTTAACATCAATTTCACACTTACTGAATCTCAAGATATGCAGAAAAAGTTAGCAATATTCTCTAATTATTTGAAATTCAGACTGCTTTAACCCTTCCGAGATGGTTTGGTTTTGGTATAAGACTCATTCTTCGTAGACCTCAGCCCAAGTACTTTAGACCAGTTTTGAACGGGTTAATTTAAAACAATTATGTAAGCCCTGATGATGTTGGAATTTTGCTACCTTCAAATGGCTTTGATCCACACAGTTAACATAAATTTCACACTTACTGAATCACATGCTATGCAGAAATAATAAGATAATTATATTGTCCGATTATTTGAAATTCAGACTGCTTTAACCCTTTAAAGTTGGTTTTGTTTTGGTATAAGACACATTCTTCGTAGACCTCGGCCCAAGTTCTTTGAACTGGTTCTGAACTGGTTAATTTAAAATGCTTATATAAGACAAAGATAGTTAAAGCGAACCAAAATGCATAACACAAAGCAAACTGTGTAGTAAGACCTATTTTCACACATCCCAAATGTCCCTGAATCACCCCTTCCATTATTTCTTTTGAAGAGTGGGCATAGTTTCTGTTTTGCTATCGCAGGCTCTTTATGGATGCTCTGAGTGGCGCCATGATTTTTGTTGCCGCCGAAACGTGACGTTTTTGCTGGACTGACGTTGATTGGTCTAGCCAAATGCCATTTTAACTATTAGTTTAAAAACGTATTTTTATCAAAAATCGGAGCAAACAAAAATACATTGCACTGCTTATAGTTTAGCATTTGGAATCAAATTATTTATTATGTGTTTTATTTGTTTCTACTTCGAAAACATGTTAAACATGATAGTACTTATTTTCTAGTCAGAACGAGGGTGTTCATACGACTTTTGACTTGAATGATATTAACGAGCGCATACACATTCGCAATCCTTCATAATTGTAATATTTTTGCTACTTTTAATTCAATAGCTATACTTAGAAAATGATGGTATAATATAGATAATAATGATACCAAAAGTCGTGCATTTATTACCACCCTAACGAAGCATAATCTAGACCACAAGCATTTTATTCTGATATGAATCACTGTAAAAGCAACTAAATGGGCTTCAGACAGGGAAACAATGCCGTCTCGATACTACAGCTCAATTGTTTAGGTGAAATAGTGGGGTAAATGACAAACTTGCATTTCTTAAAACTGTAACTATAGAAATACCTGTAGGCAGTTCATTCACTATACAAGCCTTTGTTTTGTACGACAAAGAGGAATGACACTCCTTTCCAAATCAAAGAAAAGGAATGTTTGGTACGTAGTTCGGTATCATCGCAGCTGTTTTGGGGGCATGCTAGAGAAAATAGTACATGCTCGGCACGAATCATATACAGTAGTGTGCACGTTCATGCTCATGCAAAAACAATTGTTACCATGGCAACCTCTGACAATTCTGTCAAAAAGCTATGGTATTAATTGGCTAGATAACCACATTTAGTTATATTTCCACACTTCCCCGTCTCGAATGGTCGTTAGTTAATAT
The DNA here is from genome assembly GCA_037951105.1 of Echinarachnius parma. Lineage (NCBI taxonomy): Eukaryota > Metazoa > Echinodermata > Echinoidea > Clypeasteroida > Echinarachniidae > Echinarachnius > Echinarachnius parma. The sequence goes on along the minus strand of JBAMJV010007038.1, from coordinate 55,203 downwards.
TTTCTCTTTTTATATATACTCTTTGTAGTGGCCTGTGTTTCAACAAAGACAACATTGGCTCTTCTTTCAACATGATCATGAATGGAATTTTTAGCTATGAAGTCCAAAAAAACGTCACAATCTTTGCTGAGGGTCTGCACAAAAATGTAAACATGGCAGTCTCTATGTTAGTATGGGACGCCGCAAAAAAGTAATTTGTGTCGTCTCTTTGCGAGATTGGTGTGTCCTCATCAGTGGGCCATTTGTTGTGATTTGTATATCAAATTAAAGCTCTCGGTGTCGTAAACGAAGTAGCATAGAGGAAATGCTATCATTTTGGTTCGCTTTAAGAAAAAGTCATATATTGTCAGTTCATAGGTATAATCTAGAAGGTTATTCAAATATCATCATAAAGGTTTCCTGCAGGGCCCTGTTTCATGGAAGGGTCTTATCTCAGTACGTACACAACCTTGGGATAACTTTGACATTTACGGCAACATGTGCTGTATGAAAGCGTCTTTGTTATTTTACTTCCAACCTTGTCCTTTGTGATCGGAACAAACGCCATCCGTATGTCCATAGATCAGTCACAGTCACGTGACAGTTAAGACGGTCTTATATCTAAGACCCTTTCATGAAACGGGCCCCAGGTGACTTCACATGTAACAATGTGGACGGGGTGTGGCAAGATTGGTAGAGCGCGTGCCTTCCAATCATGAGGTCCCGAGTTCGAACCCAGAGTATGCCCATCGCTTTTTTCCTTCAGCAAGAAAATTTATCCACATTTGCTGCTCTCCTCCCAGGTGTATAAATGGGTACCCGGAAGGATGGAACGTAGTTCCTTAGCATTGTGTGTGCCCACAAGGTTGCCCGTGGCTGGAATGCTCCCCAGGGAGTGGAAAATGTGCACTTTGTGTGCTGGATTGATTGCAGAATGTATCCGATGACCGGGGTAATAATATAATTGTAAAGCGTTTAGAGATGATTATCAATCGTGATAGGCGCTATATAACTCAAGGATATTATTAATGATCAATACCAAGATATGCACGTAACCCCTCCTTAAAAGAAATAATAATATATAAGCTATGTCAGATTACTGTCGGTTCATATTTATTTAAACTGGAAAAGGTTTTACAAACATCTAAAAGCATTGGCATAACGGATTATTTTTTTAAGAAAAAAATGGTTAAGCAAATATTACCACCATCATCACAGTAATATCACACCATCTGATCAAAACAGAATCTACATGTATATATGCAGAATTCTTTACATAACGTCAGATTATTGGTAAAGCATATCCATATACGGTAGATTGTATACATGTACTTCTCTTTGATTCCCTCGTAATGTGCAAAATCTATTTGCATTATTACTTCTTGGTAACAAAATGTTGCCATAATGTTACCGAAACTGATAGAATCTCTCTGCAATGTGTACATCAAATAACTATATTTGTTAACACAATCAACTTTCAAGCTACATTTGTTTATCAATTACCGGTATTTGCAATCAAAATTTGTACAATGTTACTGCTCATAACATGGTAAATTCCCTCTCAGTGTGGAAATCTATTTGCATAATAACTGATACCAGAATCCAAATAGTTTTACAATGTATTATTCTAACTGTTTTTTGGAATGCTTCAAAGTTAATAATGACATACAATTTCTCTGGAATGAGACTTAACCCTAATCCCATTAGGGGGGGGGGGCCTTTTAGGCCCCCCCCTGTCGTTTTTTTCGACGTGCATCTAGACCGATTGGAATTTCACGTTCAAACTTCATGACTTTTTCCTCTCAAGTCTCCCGCATGTTTTGATATATAATTCACCCCGGTCGGACTTGTAGAATTGATTTTAGAGGTGGATAATTGCTCAGCCGTCACAAAAAAATGCAATTTTTGTACAGGTTTCTATGTAATTCATATATCCGATGCCATGTAAACTCCAAATCTGTTATAATTGTTACATTGAATCATAATTTTGATTATTGCTTTGTTATTAGTTTAATTCATACACTTCAGAGATAAATTCTACTTTAAAAAAAAACAAAAAAAAACAAACAATAAAATACATAAGAATAAAAACAATGAAATACAATAGAAATAAGGAAATATCCTTATTTCTCGAGCTTTTCTAAAAACATGAAGATCTGAAACTTCATATTTATCATTGAGATACTCAAAAGAAATTTTTTACAGAAAACCTGAAGAAATCCTGTAATTTCTCTTGATTTTAGATGAAAATCCAAATTTCCCCCAAATTCGTCAAAAATTTGCATATTCAAAATTTTAATTAATTAAAAAAAAAAAAATAATGCTCAATTTTTCTTAATTTTTTTAAATTCTTATTCTACTCGACTTGTTTTACGTATGTGCCAATTTTCAAGTCAATCGGTCCATTCGTTGCCAAGATTTGAGGGGGGGGGGCCAAAAAGGCCCCCCCCTAATGGACTCGAGTGATCAAAATAACCCAATGGGATTAGGGTTAATGTACATATGAATCTAGTCACATTCCTGTGTTTAAACGTTATTTAGCTGATGTCAAAAAGAGACATGATCAAACAACAGCAAATTTATATGAATCAATTGCCACATGTTCAGAAAACAACACATGTTTATAAACAACATATATTATAACAACACATGTTTCTAAAACCCCACTAGTTTAGTTCCATTCTGAGTCTAGTTTAGATGATAGGACAACGTATGCATCAAGAGATGCTTTTAGTTATCAACTAGGGATACATTAATAGTAGGTAATACATGTTTACCCAGAAAGCCATAGCTAGTGACTGCAAAACTTTGTGGTGCTTACTTTAATAGCCCTTTCATCTAAACAAGACTTAAAATGGAACTAAGCTAGTGTGGGTGGTTCTCACTAGCTAAGTTTTGTACTAACTCAGACCATATGTGACCGGCTACAGCAAAACCCGGCACTTGTCGGTAATTCATGTTTTGTAGAAATGGGCATTTTAAGTTCACACAATGTGTGTAAAATTGAAACAATCATATCTTCGCCGATTATTGACCAATTAGTTAGAACAAAGGATCAAATGAAAGCTTGTGATGAGGCCTTTGTAATGGTATGAAAATCTACATTTTGATTTTTACCGACAAGTGCCGGGTTTTGCTATAGCCGGTCACATATTTCTCATGCCAAGGCAATTCTACACATTTGATCGAGTCCCAGTGGCATAAGAAGGGTAAAAAGGGGAGTTGCAAAATAATGGTGGACACTCTCTAGGTATTTATTTATGTTTCTATATTTTAACTTTCATGATTTCTCTCCGTCAAATTATTATTATTTATTTATTCATTTGTTTTTATGAAGAAAACAATCGAGGGGGGAGGGGGTGTGCATGCACCCTCCAGTAGATATGCCCCTTTACACATCTAAAAGGGTACCACCACCCCAAAATAACATTCTTATAAATGAAAGGTAACATCTTTAGTAGTCCATTCCATCAACAAGTTCACAAAAATATGTTTTCAGAAAAAAAAAATACAATTAGAAAGCGCATCACCATTCTGAAGCATGCGTTCATGGTCTGCATGTACGAAGACTACTTTGTCCAGAGCGAATGAATCGTCCGGGATTCTATTGTCTCCAAACGTACGCATGAATATCATTGGCGCACTCGCAAATGTTTGGCCCCGTTCGGAACCAGGAACTAATAGTGGTTCCGTAAGTGGTGGTAATTAATTGCTTTGTTTATGAATTACAAAACCATTTGCAAAATGTTGGGTACCTATTTGATATCACAAAATGGTACCAAAACATATAATTATGTGTTGTTCTTTGCCTGGTGGTCCCCTTTAACCTTCGAGTACCAAGTCCTGTCAAGATCCATTCAATTAGTACACACTTGGGCACCCAAGGGAATTATGCAAAGTTTGAACATGCTTGGGGATTATGGGGATGGCAATGGGTTGTACTTGTATGAAAGCAACCCATAATAGTGCGTGAATCCAATGGCCGGAACAATAATGATACAGTGCCTTGAACATACTTGGTTATCAATGGAAATTGGTTGCACACAATAAATATGCAGTACTAATGTTATTTACAGTTTTTGCATTTAAAAAATGTCAGCGGCGATCATTTTTGTGTGGCCACCAAAAGTGTTCCCCTGCAGAGAAAAACAGTGTTGTGGAACCTGTCCACAGAGGTCACCTGTCTATAGTGGCCACTATTCTTGTTTCCTTTCGGTAGTCACTATACACATGTGTGACTGACTGCACACAAATGTCTACAGGTACACCATAGTTCACATAGTTTTTGACATCGAGGGTAATTTCTGCGGGGGTTTCATGGCGTTCATGTGTGATATTCTAATTCCTGTGTGTTTCAAGCCATTGAGATTTAGAGCTCACTCATTACCACGCTGTACGAGGCCTCCAAGATTGTAAATACACGAATGTCTAAAGGTATGCTAGAGTTCGCAGTTTTTGTGAGCGCCGGTCATTTCTGCGGGGGTTTCATGGCGTTCATGTCCGGATACTTGTCCTTGAAGTTCTTGATAGTCTCTGGTTCCACGAGGTGCACTCCGTCCAGCTGGTTGCCAAGGGTAACCCTACAAACATAAACAACAAAATAGAATCAAATATAAGAGGTAATCTTAACCCCTTGACTACGGGAACCGGGTGGGGTGTGTACAAAGTCTATGGAGATTTCAGAATCTCGAAGGGAACAAGTTAATACAACAAACCAAAAACCAATAGATGTTGTCCTGTAAGAAAATGAGAGGTTTTTTGGGTCAAAGAAATTTAAAAAAGCAGCCAGAAACAATACTGACAACCCTGCATGTAGACAGCATCACAGCACCCACGGGAGCCATAAAACGTGGTCTTAATGGACAGGTTATCTTTATAGACAGGTTAATTTACATGTAAACTATTGCACTGGGACAGAAGATGAGTGGTCTTTATCAACAGGTGGTTGCATGAGCAGGTTCAACTAATCAAGGTGTTGTTTGTTTGGTAAGAGAATAATTACTGTCGTTTGTTTGGTAAGAGAAAATCTGTTTACCCAGGGTTACACCACAACAAGCAAAAACCAAACAAATAAGGGACATTTTTATGTCAAATGAATGAATAGTTGACCAACTGATTGCTAAGGTTACCCTACAACAAATCTGCCACAATCAAATAGGAGAGGTTTATGTCAACCAACATAACCTTGGGTGCTCCGGCGCTCCAGCTAAATGAAGTCATGCTTGAAATATTGGATTTTATTTGCTACCAATACCATTCATACAAAGCTATACAACTGAAACTAAATATACATTGTAATAACACGATTGGTTGTTTACTATCATTGACACATGGGTGTGTTGTGGTATTTGTTTGGGCTTTCCTGTTACACTGTGAAGGTAGTGGGTTTGTTGTCTGATCAGACCTAATTTATTCTCCAGCAAGGCACTTTATCATACTTTGCTGCTTTTTATATATAGTAAATTTTGTAATAAATGGCAGTAATGTATACCTTGAAATGCATACATATATGTTCCTTATACTTGGCATGAACGAGGGTGTGTAAAAAGCAAGAGTGCACTTTAAAGTAGCACCTGCTGGAATGCTCCCCAGGGAGTGGAGAGAGTGCACAATAAAGTGTGGAAGTGTATATAATGGCAGAGTTATAAATAGTACAAATTAGATGCAGGCCCCTCTGGGAGAACAGAGCAAAAAATAGCACTGAAATAAGACTACAAAAAAAAAAAAAACCTGAAAAAATACTACATGTATAGCGAAAACATACCCGTGCATAAAGACCACCAGTGAATCTATGAATCTATAAAGATATCCCGCCTATAAAGTTTGAACTTCCTTGTGCCGGGTGAAAGTCTTCAAAAAGCACCTGAATGTAATTATTTAAACTAATTTCTTATTTCAACAAACAATTCCAACAACTATCTTATTTGTTCATTGCAAAGAATTCTTACCAGTTAAGCTGTATATTGTGTCCTCTGCCAAACAGTTCAATCTTTCTTGTGCTGGGTGATAGTCTTTCAATCAGATTTATAGACCGATTTAACAGGTTCAGGTTCAACATAAACTCACCAGTTAGGCTGTATATTGTGTCCTCTCCCAAACAGTTCAATCTTCCTTGTGCCGGGCGATAGCCTCTCAATCAGTCCGTAGACCTCGTCTGGTTTGTGACTGGTCTGTCGGACCTCTGCCACGATGACGTCGCAGTCCAGCCCCTTGTTGAAGTTGTCTGGGTTGCCTTTCATGCCGCACTGTCAACAGCAAGGTTGCATGGGAAAAAATACACAACATCAAAGCCATAGAGAAGTATTGGGAAAGTTATGGAAAGCAACTCTTATTAATTCGGTGGATTCACAATATAGTGCGCCACCTATCGGTTGCAGCGGACAGGCCAATTTCCAACTTCGGGGTCGACATCACAGTACATGTGGATGTGGTTGTGGCAAGATTGGTAGAGCGCGCGCATTCCGATCATGAGATCCCGAGTTCGAACCCTGCCCACTGCCTTTGCAATATCATTGTGTGGGTTTGAAATGTACCTGTTGACCATGGGTAATAATAATTAAATAATAATTTAAGCGCTTAGAGGCTCTTTGCAATTTGCGCTATATAAATGTCTATTATTATTATTATATTACAGCCTAGCACCACTGAGCTGTATACGGCCTTATATTTCGATGTCGATCATTTCCCATGAGGCATTGCGGATTTCGGCCTGTCCGCTGCAACCGATAGGTGGCGCACTGTATTGTGAATCCACCGAATTGGCCAAACTAATTGATAAACATGGTTGAAATAACTGTATAAGAGAGGTTAAATCTGAACCATAACAATGTTCAATGCAGAAATACACAGAAAGTTCCATGCGCCGATGAGATAGGACCAAAATGTCACTATTTGGCTTTTGGCTTTAACAATTAAACATGAATTTTTCATTAACAACTACAAATTAAAACAACATTAACATATTTAACAAATAAAAACACTAGCAAATCAAAATAAAAACAACATGGACAAGAACAAAAATAAACTTTCAAATTGTGTGTGAAGTATGCCCGTGCATGTTTACTTCATGTTCATATGTATGTATATGTATCAAAATACATTTTATAAAAAAAAGTTTCTAACTATGAGGACTTCACAGTCGATTCCATTATAATAAAATATGTTTTGATTGCCACACTATTAGCAGCAGCATTGCAATAAAAACCCAAGAAAAACAATAAAAAGTAATTACAAATTACATTAATTTGAAATTGGCATACTTGTATATTTTCAGTATGTATTTTATTCTTGAATTCATTACCCAACCTCAAAACTGAAAATTACTACAAGTACAAGGAAATTAGGATTCTTATTCAAATGATATGAAAATTGGTTAACCATGCCACCCTATTTAGACATAAAATATGTGGAATTCATTGTAGCAATTCATTGTAAACAGGTTTATGGGCTTTTAATTGGCTGTTAAGCTCTGCTCTATTGCCTTCTAACTATAGGCAATGATGAATGATGTCCATTATCTATTACCCCATTCATGCATGCTCTATTTCTTTTGAAAATACATTTACTTGTCAAGCTCTACATTTTTTCTTCTAATTTGTAATTCATAAAAATCAATGTTGTCTCTGATTGTTACCGTGACTGTGTATCATATCTAGCACCATCAGTAACACCTAAATATGAGGTATCACTTGTTGTCGCAAATCTCTCTTAATAATAGAATCAATCAATAGCTTGTGCACTAGACTTGAACCCTCTGCAGATATCGGAGTCATAAATAATAGTGAGTATTAGTCTCAAAGAATAAGTGGAATGCCATTTTTAAAAACAAATTTCAGAGGAAATGTGCAAACTCATATAATGTATTTCAGACAAAAAGCACAGACTACCCTCAGGCCAGGCCCTGAGAAGTTGTTTATATAATATATATATTCAACCTGACCCATATTCCCCATTTCTAGAGAACAGTTAACTCTGATAATTTTGTCTTAAAATACCAATTATACCTTCCTATCTACAGTATGTCATTGAACTAACATTCAGGAACTCTATCAACCGGATGCGATTTTCACAGTTTAGGTTTTATGCTTTTTCATTCATTTCTACCTAAAAAATGTTGCTTGACTTGCAAATTCCAATGAAGTAAGAAAAGCATTTAACCTGTTGCTTACGGGAACCGGGTGGGCTATGTACAAAATCTATGGGGATTTCAGAATCTCGTAGTGAATGGGTTAATGTACAGATTGATGCAAATGTGCATCCAATGACTGGGGCAATAATACCAATATTGTACAGTGATTAAAAATTATTGAACATTATATGAGAGGTTCTATACATTGAAACCTGTGGATAAAACTTCTATTACAAATCTATTAAAACAAAGTTGCAACAATTGTACCAAGAATATGGTTACAAAGTCTAGAGAGACTCATAGTGCTACCAAGAGTGGCTGGTCATACATTCATACCTGTCTTAGTGGACACCTGTCTGTAGCAGCCAACTACACATCCCATCAAAAGTGACCCCCTACAGAGAATACTATATTAGGGAACCTGTCTATAGAGGACACCTGTCTACAAAGGCCAGTTTTCTTGTTTCCCTAGGTGGTCACTAACACAGATTTTACTGCATTAACTGCTTAAAGGGACTTGTAACACTGTCCAAATCCTCAAAATCCAATTTGAATTATAGCGGTTCCCTCATACCTTGTTGTATTGGTATTAACAATAAAATCATGGGACAGGTTTCGGTTTTTCAAATTTCCCTTTCGTTACAAAGATATGTACGATTGAAGTGTTCAGATAATAAATTATCCATTGGTTTTTCGAAACCATGTACAAAGTGAGTGCAGTGAGTTAGTGAATATCACTTTGCACTTTTGCTCATTACTCGGCCATGCAACGTCGATTTGACTTGAAATTTTCACACAATACCTTGTGGACATATCGGATAACAACAAAATACATTGTATCAACCATTCATCACTTTTTGCACATGTCAACAAAGTTACTAGATCCCTTTAAGCTTGGTCACCACAGTCACTGTCAGACCATTGACCCTAGTAAAGAAATATGAAACATTAAGAGGGATCCCCTAGGTCAGACATATGCTCCATACAGGGTGATGGCCGGGGCATTGATGGTCTTTAGCATATAAGTAACTTTGATCTTCAACCTTGCACATAACACGCTGTATCTCTCTGGTATGTTTCTCTGAGGGATTCATATTCCAACCAATACCCATCGCACCTGCTAAATCTTCACTGGGGATAGAGCCCCCATGGAGTTGATCATAGCACCTGCTACAAGTGGGTCGTATCAAGTTCAGTCAATGTTGAACAGGGTTATACATGTCATGGGGCAATGGCAATGTCATATATTCATAAACCGGCCCTCGCAAAAAGTTCAGAAATTCAAGTTTGTCCGTTCATATCTCTCTTGACCCTAAATCATATTTTATGAATCTGGTATCATTGAAAAGCCCATTTATTCCTGTTTACATTAATGCCATATTTGTAATGGTTATGTAATTATGGAATGTGCATTAAACACCTGAATATGTGACCAGGTCAAGATTTAAATGTTGCAAAATGAATTGTTATTGTGTGACCGCCTCAACACCATATACAATCATAACACAGCTAATCTCCAAACAAATAGAGAATTCACATAGACAATAATATTGCATTTTGCAACATTTTGCTTTTGACAGGGCACAATATTCAGGTCTATTGCACTGACTCAATAATGACATAATCATTACAAATTAGGCATTAGTGTAAAGGGAAATAAACAGGCTTATCAAAGTCAAGTAAAATCATTTAATAACATGATAGAAGATCAGCTGTTTACATTTGTATAGCATTCTTGACAGCTAAGAGTGTAGAGACCACTGAAAATACATGAGCTAGGAGCCCATCTGTCGGTCATTCATCCCTGAAACCCTCTTTAAAATGTTTGTGATGATCAGATTCTAAGGATAACCTAGAGTACTATTATGTCATCTGATCTCACTCTCAGACCAGGGAAATGGGAGCTCCCATCAGTCTCCTGCTCAGACACTGTGGGATAGTTCTCAACAGAGGGGTGATCTCACAGCATGTTCACACACACAGAACTTTCATCCCTTAATCATGACTAAAGAATCTTGACTAACGAATCATGACTAAAGAATCATGATTAACGAAACGTACGATACGTTCACACACACAGCTAAACAGATCCCAAACCAGCTGGCCTTCAGCTCTACGAATCATCGTATAAGTGCGCAGGTACTGCACACTGTGTTGTCTTTTTTTCTGTCTGCTGTCTTCTGTGGGCGCGCGCGGTCACGTTAAGCCACGCCCCGTTATACGATTCTCGTATAGCTAATCATGATTAAACGAGCGACCGGTTGTTCACACACGAAACGATCGTGATTCTATAGTCAGCTCTCGTACGAAACTATGCTCAAACCCCCGTTTCGTTAATCATTATTAACTATACGTCGTTTCGTTAAGTGAGCATTCAGACCGTCGTATAGCTAATCAGGAGCTGATTCTTTAGTCATGATTAAGGGATGAAATTTTTGCGTGTGAACACGGGGTCAGCACCCCTTGACCCCCTTATAACACCTGTTCAAATGGCTGCATTTATATTCATTTACAAGACTTCCGATCTGAGCCAATGGTATGTGAGGCAATTAGGCGGCCAGAGCGTAACATTTCTAACTGAGACAGTGAAAAAAAGGATTGCTCTTTATAATGGTCTGGACATAATAAGGACCACAAATCGACTGCACCCTCCAAAGTCTCTACCGACTGAGAGTGCTCTTCCCAGAGGACTGGTCTTTGCACTATATCTTCTACCATCCATGGCCTTTCTCATACTCTTTTTTTGCTTGCTTGCCTTCTTGCTTTTTTATGAACTGGACATTAGAGAATAAAATATTTTGGACCAAATAACAATTCCACCAAAATTAACTGCATATTATAATTAACTACTGAAATTATACTTACCCGAGATCTAGTCTCTGCAATATCATCTACCATTCATGACCTTGACCCTTCTCACACACTGCACTTATTTAAAGGGTTTCACGTTATGACATTCTGGACTCAAAACAGTTAAATTATTCTAGACCAAAGATCAAGACACATGTGCACCTCTGGAGTGCCTAATGAGAGTGTACTTCACAGATGGCTGGTCTTTGCACTATCCTCTGCCATATTAGACCCTTCTCATATTCTACACTTGTTTGGTCCTTCCTATGGTCTGGACATCACAGAGTAAATATTATGATTGGAACAAAAATCACACAATCACAAAATCAACTGCATCTTCAAAGTCCCTACTGATACAGTGCTTGCAAGAATGGTGGTCTTGACCCTTCTCACACACTACACCTGTTTAAAGGGTTGCACTTTATAATGTTCTGGGGGATACACAAAAGTGAAATATTCTGGACCAAAGATCAAGAGTCAAGACACATGTGCACCTCTGAAGTGTCTACTGAGAGTGTGCTTCCCAGAGGTGTGGTCTTCTGCAAACTTAGAACCTTCTCACACTCGGTTAACTATTGTTTGACACTTGTTTGGTCTTTCCTATCACATCTTGATCACATCACAGAGTAAATATTATGGTTGGAAGAACAATTAAAGTATAAAACAAATCATGTACTGCACCTTCGAAGTCCCTACTGATACAGTGCTTGCAAGAAGGTCTTGACCCTTCTCACACACTACACTTATTTGGAGGGTTGCACTTTATAATGGTCTGGAAAAGGACACACAAGAGTAAAATATTCTAGACCAAAGATCAACTGCACATACTATCTACTGAGACTGTACCTCCTAGAAGGCTAGTCTTTACACTATCATGTGCAATCTTAGACCCTTCTCATACTTTGCACTTGTTTGGTGTTTACTACATAGTCTGGATATCACATAGTAAATATTATGGTCGAAAGACACAAAACACAAAACATCAACTGCACCGTCAAAGTCCTTACTGATACAGTGATTGGAATTAAATTGGTCTTGACCCTTCTCACACACTACACCTGTTGAAAGGGTTGCACTTTATAATAGTCTGGAAAGGACACACAAGAGTCAAATATTCTAGACCAAAGATCAAGACACGTGTGCACCTCTGAAGTGTCTACTGAGATTGTACTTCCCAGAGGGCTGGTCTTTGCACTATCCTCTACAATCTTAGACCATGCCTCTTCTTACACTCTGCACTTGTTTTTAAGGGTTACACTTATAATGGTCTGGAGTTAAATGTGACTGGATATAGCTAAACCATGCACTTGTCTGCACAAATCTAAATTTTGATTGTCAAGCCATGAGAAAAGCCTCATCACAAGCTTTCATTTAATACATTCTGCTTAAACATTGGACAATATTTGGCAAATATATGATTGTTTAAATTTTACAAACATAATCACATTATTGGAACTTTAAATACATGTTGATTTCTCCAAAACATGAACTACCGACTATTTGCACTATCCTCTACCATCCTAGACATATTCCATATGCTAAACTCGTTTGCTTGCTTGCTTTATTATGGACTGGGCCTTTAAAGAATAAAATATTCTGGACCAAATACATGTATTAACCCATTCAGGACTGATTGGTTTGATCAATATAAAATGTATTCTCCATAGAACCTAGCAAGAGCATTTTCAGGATCAGTTGGATGTCCTGAATGGGTTAATTCCACCCCCAAAAAACAACAGCCCCTCCAAAGTCCCTAATGAAAAGGTGCTTGCCTGAATGGTGATGTAAGCACCTGCACTCAACCCTCTTGTACCCTCACATAATATATTTAACCCATTGAAGTCTATTTGATTTTGGTATATCATGCATTGTCTATTGATCCCAGCCAGGATATTTCAGGACCAGTCCTGAATTGGTTAAGCAATGCTAGAAATTAACTTGGATACTCAATTGGGTGAAAGTGAAATTTTACATTCTTCACATTTTTGTGGCCCGAAGCTTACATGTATATTTGGTGGCCCCCAATAGCAGGTTAATGCTAATTTTGAGCCCTGCTATACAAAGGACTTAATATAACAACTGGCTCCCACTGGGTCACCAACATTTCATTCATGTCAAACTTTACTTGCCAAATTCGGCAAACAAATGTTTTTTCTTTGTCTGGAGCCACCCTTTTCTGGTTTCGAGTTACAAAAAGTTGAGGGCCCTGTTGCAGAAAGAGATGCAATCGGTGTAAATTTGCAATTAATTGCAAGTCAGATCACGTGACTAAATGCGCAGATCTGGTTGGTTCAAATGTGCAAATCTACCCACTTACAATTAATTGCAACTTACAATCCATTGCACCTCTTTCTGCAATGGGGCCAATGTCTTGGATTATCATACAGATATTAAATTGGAAACTTACCAGACAATGTTCCTTGCCATGGTTGAGCCAGTGACCCGTCCTCCCGGTGCGGATCAGTCGCTGCAACTGGTTGGTCTTCACCCAAATCAACTCCTCTACCTGTTTGTAGCCCCACAGGTTCAGGCACTCTCTTCCCAACTCCATGGCCCTACGGGGATGAAATTAACAACTAATTTAAGTAAATGGATCACTTCAACATCATAGAACATTTAATTACTTGAAGGAGTACAGCTCATCCCATGGTCTTCACCCAAATCAACTCCTCCACCTGTTTGTATCCCCACAGGTTCAGGCACTCTCTGCCCAGTTCCATGGCCCTAATGGGATTGAAATTAACAATTAATTAATATCATTGAACATTTCATAACTTGAGGGAGTACAGCCCGTTCCATAGTGTTCACCCAAATTACCTCCTCCACCTGTTAGTAGCCCCACAGGTTCAGGCATTCTCTTCCCGGTTCCATGGCCCTAGAGGGGTGAAATTAACAACATCATATAAGTTATAGAACATTTCATAATTTGAGGAGAGCACAGATTTATTCAAACAATTTCCACAGTTTTCACCAAGGCACTCTCTTCCCAGCTCCATGGGCATGGCCCTACTGGGTGAAGTTAATAACTGATTTAAGTTAATGAATCACTTTAACATCATAGCTTGATATCATTTCATAACGTGAGGGAGTACAACCCCCCCCCCCCAGTTCAGGCACTCTCTTCCCAGTTACATGGTCCTATGTGAATGAAGTTATCAATTGATTATCATCATAGAACATTTCAAAACTTGAGGGAGTACAGCTTTGTCTCCCTTTTTTGTTTGGTTTAATACATTTTTCTATTCTCTTTCCCTTAAAGGAGGGGTGCAATCCCGGCTTTGATTCAGGTTTATAGCTTTAAATATGTGCCTTTATTGATATACCACACTCTTTTTTTCAAAGAAATCCTTAAGTTGGGAAAAAAAGGTAAATTTCATGCAACTTTTTTGCTTTATTACGCATCGGCGTTCCATGCTCCTAAAAAAAGTCATTTATAGCAGAGCGGAAATGTGCGCACGTGTCACCCGATTCATGACATCACTTGCAGACCGCAACGCGGAGGAATGTGCATTGTTTACATGCAGAGCCTATGACTTGCTTGTAAAACAAACTCGTTTTTGCTTGTAAATTGAGGTTTTACTGAAAATGCTTAAGAATTGCTAAGAAATGAATTGTAGCAGGATGCAGCTACACATCTGAGTGTATATCGTCCCATGATATAAACCTGAACAAATGTTTGCAAATATTGAAACAAATGGAAATAATATCTCTGTGTCAACGTGAGTATTGTACTCAGCGTGTACGTCTATGACCGAGCTAAACTGCGATTGCCTGCCGGTGACGTCACAAAGATGACGTCATTTTTTGTTCGCCCGGGACTCAGTTTTTTTACGGGGGTTCCGAAAGAGAATTTACAAGTTGATTTTTTTATTTTACCGGGTTTTCCCACGAGGAAAATATGTTTGTATTAGTAATCTTCATGAAAATCTACCTTAGATACAGTAAAACCCAATTTTGAGGCAGTTTTCTTGTCACCATACCTTTAAGTCTGTCTTATATTACCATCATTATCAAAAGTTTAAGACCACCCTTCCAAATAAATAAATAAATAAATAAATAAAAAACACAATAAAGTTAAACATATTTATTTTTCAGACATACTTTTATTTTTAACGCATAACCTTTGTATCACACTTGAACTGCTGGGCTAATACCATTACCAGCAAAAAAATACATGGGGGCGGCGGGTCGAATTCGCCCCCGAAATTCCCAAATTTGCCCCCGGAACAAAAAATTCGCCCCCGAATTTTATTATTTTTTGGGGGGGATTTTCGAGATTTTTTTGTGGGATTTTTCTGTTTGGATTGTTATCAAATGTTTATAAATGATCACTTACAGCATTATAGCTTATTATTAGCCCCTGAAATTCAAAAAAGAGCCTGGAAATTTGTAGCCCCCGAAAATCAGAAAAGTAGCCCCTGAAAATGGAGCCCCCGAAAATGGAGCCCCTGAAATAAAAATATTAATTTTATCGCTGACCATTACTCTTTTGCTACTGACCACTGTAGTAAACATGTTATGTAATCATTCAATAAGACAAAAGAATGCAGTCCAAATTATTGTAATACCCACAAATTCCCAGGTGGTCTTAAACTTTTGCTAATGAGGGTATAATGATGCTGATTCCTCTTTGATGTGTACTTTATAAATCCAGTACACCTTGTCTCAGAAGTTTGATTATTAACATCAACGTTATTGACCAATTAGGAACGTACTGTCGTACTCGCTCATGCGAGATTGTGCGTTTGGAGCCAAAGAAGAGTATAAAACACGATTGCTTACATTAGATTATATCACTTGACAAAGTGTTGCAGCGGCACACGAAACGTCGTGTTCTTTTAGATTCCTAGTTGACCTACATTGCGAGACAAGCGAATATCACTAGCGATATTATTTTCGATACTATATCCGCAATGAGTAATATATTTACTATCATTGTTTCTATTCCCTTTCCCTTTTAAAGATCTGTCTTATATGTATAATGATGCTGATTCCTCTCAGATGTTTACTTTACAAATTACAAATGAATAATGGTTCCTAGTAGTTTAGTAAATACATGTATTAAATAATATTATTTTTAGGAAGAAAGTTTTAATACTGGCCTGTCGATGATTAATTCAACTGTAATAATTGGTTTTCACATCTGTATAATAATGAAGAAATTACAAATAAGTATGATTGAACAAATGATCAAATAGAATTGAAAACATTTTCATTTATTTCATTTTATTTGTGTTTATTTGACATCTTAAAAACATACAGGGAGAGACATTTTGGGTTCTCTCCTTCCCCTTAATACGTGTTTGATAGGTGTGTTATGGTGCCAAGCCAAACTAAGCCGGAAATCGCAATGTGGTAGGGGTGCAGCAATGTGTGCAAGGATTTTTATTTCCATTTCCACCTGGGGGGTGTTTCACAAAGATCCTAAGTTGAGCTTAACTCTAAGTTTGACTTTCAAATTATGGTAAGCCATCTTGAATAAATGTATTAACAAGCAAAAATTTAAATTTTTTAGATTTTTCATATATATGTAACATAACAAACATGAAATCTCCTTGATAATAGATCTTATATTTGATATGATTTGAATCAACATTTTATGCCTTTTAAAAGAAGTTCACAAAAAAAAAAAAAATATTGCAATCATATCGATGTAGATGTATTCTAACATTGATTATGAATGATAATCTATTGATTAATTCAAACATATAAAGAAACTGACCAGAAATATATAATGTGATTGAACAAGAGCAAAGAAAATGGGATTCCAACAGGATAATTAATTGAATCTGACTATAAAGACCAATGAGTTCAGATACATGGAGGCTCTTGAAAAAGGCATACAAACTTTTGTAAAAACGTCTGCAAAAGTTTCCCCTACTGTTCAAAGTGATCCATTAACTTTTTGCCCCGAAAGTGATATTTGAGACTCCCATACCATCATACGATTCTTTTGAATGATGTGTGAAAGTTTCAAAGAAAAAGAGCAATATTTACCTAGAAAAAATAGTGTAATTGATCTTCAGATTTGGTCACCTATTTTGACTAAAATCCAAAAGCATTCTGGAAAGTTTTTGTTCAATTATTCCTATCTCCATAAGTAGGAAGATACTGGACAAATCACAACTCTTTTGTTACCATTTAAGCCAAACAACAAGGTACAAGAGAATTATAAAGTGATTTTGGTTGTATTTGACAAAGTTAATGGATCCCGTTGATTTCGACAGCCAGCACTTGGGCAGATCAGGCTTCCCACGCAGTATTTTGATTATTTCCAATTGGATTTTATCAGTCACAAAAGTAGGTTGTTTATTGGAGCAACTGATTTGTTTAATTCAATAAAACTCAGAAGTCTCAAACAAGTGAATTGTTGGACCCTTAAGCCTTAACCCAATCAAGCCTGCTGTGTTTGGGTATAACATGCATTCTCCATAGACCCTCGCCCAAGTTTTTTCGGGCCCAGACCGGAAAGGGTTAGGAAAAAATGGCAAATTTACAACTCAATTTAGAACCTGACCTAATTGTCTACTAGACCATACGTATCTACATTCAGAGTTGTAGCTTTTTATCTTACATATTCTTTTTTTATCTGTTTGATTTAAACAAACATGGCCTTGAAATAGTATTAAAGGGAACCAACAACCCCCAACACTTTGTAATATATGAAAGAGAATAGTTTTGGTAGTAAATTCCACCAATAAGTTCAGAAAATAGGTTTCCCCAAAAATGTAATTGAAAGCTCATCATCATACTAAATTATGTGTTTAATGGTATGCAGGAGAAGAAGTTATATTTCTCTTGCTGCAAAACCCAAAACAAGAAATGTGACTATACATTTATAAAAGCATTTGATATAATATGCCATTAATGGATATCAATCAAAATGATCAGACTCAAATATGTGACCGGCTATAGCATAACCCTGCACTTGTCGGTAAAAATCAAAATGTAGATTTTCATACCATTAGAAAGGCCTAATCACGAGCTTTCATTTCATGCTTTGTTCTAACAAATTGGTCAATACTTGGCGAAGATATGATTGTCCCAATTTTACAATCATTACAATCATAAGTCTTTTACACACATTATGTGAACTTAAAGGTGCACCTGTAAAGTGTCTAACTCCACAAAAATGTATTTGAGCTTCCACGTTTCTCTTCTACCTTGTTGTGAGGCTTATGGTAAGAGAAGAATAAAATAGGGTTAGATTTTTTCAAATGCCCCTTTAGTATGACGATATATCATTCAGCTCAAGAGCGTTAATGAACGGTCATAAACCTCATAGACGTCATACAGTAATTCGTTGTAAAAGCTGACGCAAATTTTCGCTTTTTTAACCAGGAAAGCAGTGTTCTTTTTCAATGAAACTTGTACACATTATTCGGACATATCTTACAATTATTTTGGTACAGGATTGAAGTCTCAAATGTCATTTTGGGCAATATCTGACACTTTACAGATGCACCTTTAAAATGCTAATTTCTTCAAAACATGAATTACCGACAAGTGCAGGGTTTTGCTATATAGTCAGTCACATATATATATTGAAGTTTAAACTATTTGCTTTTCTCAGTTTCATTTCCTTTCATAGATTCCACAATAAGAATAATGACCTTGAATTATTTGTTGTACATGTATGCATAATAAGTCCAGATTCGTTGTTTAAATGTGTAGTGTAGTGTAGTGTGTTAGAATGACTATATGTATGGAAATGGAATGTATTACATGCCTTGGGTCTGTAATTAATAACACCTTTGGCACGTTTTTATTGTTAAATATCTCAAAAGTATTGTGAAGTTTTTGCTTTGAAGTTCAGTGCAAACAAATATGCGATCTGTTGCTAAAACACCCTTAGCATGGTAAAGTCAGCAGACCTGAGAAAATGGAGAAAATGGAGAAAATAGTTAACTTTGTCAATGCAATGTCTATATTGTTGCTGGATTTCTGACTTTTTGGGGCATCTAGGTTGTTGTTAATGATCAACTTTGTATAACACCTTTTATTGTATAGGTTGCTGTAAATGATCTAAGTATAATAAGCTATTTATATTATAACCGGGAAACTAAGGTTGTGGAGAATTCACACAAATACCCAAATCGAAAAATTGAAATATCGCAAATCTGTTACATGTATGATTTTGAGGTGACAATTCACGTATAACTTGCATGTTATACCTAGACCACTGCAATCTTGGCATGACTTGACTTGGTTTCAAGATCGTGGACTGGGATTTGGAGGTCAAAGGATGAGCTTAGTTGAAATGTTTCAGGGAAGAGGCACTGATAAACTTCAGGATAAAGCAGCTTCTATTAAATGGGGGAGCAAGGGTAGATCTTGCAGATAATGAGAGGAACACATTTTATTTTTTCTGGTGGTTCCTCATTTTTTGACCCAACCATTATTTTTCACTTTCTGACAATCTAACACTAATCTTAATTGATTGTGTTAACGTAATTTCAATCATCTCCCAACCATGATATCCCAGTGGTTTTGTACAGCATAAATGGGGCAGGATAACACTGCAGGGAAGCCACCCCCCCCCCACCCCCCCACCCCCCCCCCCCCCCCCCCCGGCAGTGCAGGTCTACATGTACATGTATGTTCTGTCAGAAAATGCAGACCCATTTTTTGCTCAGAGGCCTTCTTTACAAATAATGACCCCCCATCCTCACCATTAGCTACACTTCTGGGAGGTGTTTCACAATAATCAATGATTCTAAGTTGAACTTAACTCTAAGTTGGACATAACTACATGTATTATGGAAAGCCATTTGTAGCCTTGGAATAAAATATATTCAAAAGCAAGAATAGAAGTATTTTAGACTTTCATAAATGTTTACATCAATAACATGAAATATCCTTGATAATAGAATATATTATTATATACATGTATAATGTAAGACGGGTATGTGCCGCTTAAAAGAACCCCTTTTTCACACCCGATCGCAGCTCTAAAGATACCTGATTTTCAAAAATTGCCGCTCCATAGACCCCCGGAATGACTTGGCTAGGTAATTGAGTAGCGCCAAGTCCATTATTCTTCTTCTAGTTTGGCTCCATAGACCCCCGGAATGACTTGGCTATGTATTTGAGTAGCGCCAAGTCCATTATTCTTCTTCTAGTTCGGCTCCTTGGACCACCATTTGAGCCTTTTTGAGGGTTTCCGTAGATCTTTGGAATGTATTTTGTAGTTTTAGTCTGCTCCTTAGACCCCTTAACTCCCGTTTCAGGGTTTTTGTAGCTCCAAAGACCCTATATTTTGTGCTTGTAGCCAGCTCTTCAGACCCCCATTTCAGAGTGCCATGAGGCACACCCCCGTCAAAAAATAATTCGAGTGCCCCCCACGGGCATTTTATGCCTTGTACAAGAACTTTTTTGTAAAAATTTCAAAGAAACTGACGGCTTTCCATGATTTTAAGTTCAACTTAATAGGATCTTTGTGAAACGCCCCCCTGGACGGGTTTCCTTTCCAGGAACTACATGTATGATCCAGAAGCAATTTTTCCCCCTTTGGCAAACCTTTCAAAGGATAAAGGAGATAAGGTTATGGTATACACATGTCGGCATGACAATCAAACATAATAGCTCCTCGATATTAACATTTTTAAAGGAGAGAAAAGTTTTTGTACCTCAACCTAATTTTAGTAGCTAAAACTTGTGTGTGTCATTGAAAATTTTATCATTCTACCATGATTTAATTGTAGAAATATATCTCATTTATCAATTTAGAAGGCTGTTTTAATTCAAATAGCAGTTGTTACAGCAAGAGGGTGCTATGCTGATACAAGTTTGATCAAAATTCCAATTTAAATTTTATATTAAATAATGCACTATATTGTTTTTTTTTATGTACTAAATTTTATATTTCAGAGTGCAATCTAAACCAGAACTTAATTATCCATTTAATGACAAAAAAACTATGATTACAAGTTATGAATTTTTTTTTTTCATTTACCCACATTCGTACACATATATATCTTAAATGACAAATAACAGATACAGTAACTGTAACAAATTTGTAGGCCTTAGACCTTATAGAATGTGAACTTTGACATATGTAAATCCATTAAAAACATTTGTGCACTTGTCATGTTCATTCTCATCTTGTTGACATGCAAGAAATATTCAACTATAATTTTGCAATACTCCATGTACTTCTTGTAAGTTTATATGTCATTGAAAAGAACTTCATGTACATGTACTTAAAGGGATAGTTGAGTTTTGGTATAGAGGGCACTTCACAAAATATTTGTTTGTGAGATAATGAAAAACTGAGTGTCAAATTTGAAAGAATATACAATTTTAATGACAGAATAAACCTTAATTGATCAAAATCGGTTCAGAAACGGCAGAAATATCCATAAACCTATTTTTATTCAAAAGTCTCCCGGCCAGGGGACATTTTGACTTTTTAGAAAAATGTAAAAAAAATGCTTATAGACTACTTTGAAAAAAATCTAAATAGGTTTTTAAAAAGTTGTAGATGATATCTCTATTGAATCATTATTTTAACAAAACATCAAATGCACAGTTTTGTATGAAAAATGGCTAAAACCAATGAGTTTTTTAGAGAGCACCTCTTGAGTTGTAACGGCTCTTTTTGAATGATAACAGGGGTTTTACTTAGTCGTTTGTAATTGTGTATACTTTTCGAGCATGGTGGAGTAATAACTATTAGTTTGTCTCGTAATGGTGCAGGTTTTGGTTACTAAAGTTAAGTCTGACCAATACTCAACTATCCCTTTAAACAAAGTGGGATATAATGTTGCTTTGAATAATACCAACAAAAATGAAGCATACACTCATACATGTATGTGTAACTCATCATTGATTATAAATATTTGGAACATGATAAACAAAACTTTGCAAACAGAAATGTCTATTGGATCAAAAAAGTTGATATCTTATCAATCTATAGGATGGTATATAGTTTCAAAGACAAGGAATTAAGGATATTAAAGGCTTTAGGATATGATCCAGAATAAAATACAAAGTTGATATATAACTTCAATAAAATACAGAGTATTATATTGAAGTTTATATCAACTTGTGTAAAATTTAAACAAAATCACTTGGGGTTAATGGAGCTTGAAATCACATTTCCCTTGTAGTCTTGTACCTTGTTGTTTGGCTTATGGTAAATAGGTTTGAATTTGTCAACCATTTCCCCAATAATGGAGATATTTATGTTTGAATGAAATGTGTTCCAGGAATGCTTTCCCATTGTAGTAAAATCAATGGGCAGATATTAAAGGGATCTAGTAACATTGTCCAAATCCTCAAAATCCATTTGGAATTCTAGCGGTTCCCGCATACCTTGTTGTATTCGTATTGACAATAGTAGCATGGGACAGGTTTCGGTTGTTTAATTCTCCCATTCAACTTTTTTCACACAATACCCAGTGGACATATCTGATAACAACACAATGTACACTACACATGTATCAAACATTCATCACTTTTTGCACATGTCAACAAAGTTACTAGCTCCCTAATCCCTTTAACACTTTGTGCGCTGTGCAGTAGATCCCCCCCCCCCCCTCGCCAGATTATTTTAGGGGTGCACGCGCACCCCACGCATCGTATATTGTATGCGCGCGCGCTGCACGCATCGTTGTCTGTGACTAGAGTCGAACAAATCGAGCCGCTGTTTGTGACTAAAGTCAAACAAAGCGCTCAAAGAGTTAAAGGGATCTAGTAACTTTGTTGACATGTGCAAAAAGTTATGATTGGTTGATACAATGTATGCTGTTGTTATCTGATATGTCCACTGGGTAATGTGTGAACATTTCTAGTTAAATGGATGTTATATGGCCGAGTAATAAGCAAAAATGCAAAGTGATATTCACTAACTCATTGCACTGACTTTGTACACGGTTTCGACGATCCAGTGGATAATTTAACATCTGAACACTACTATCGTAAATATCTTTTTAGCGAAAAGGAAATTAAAAAAAACAGAAACCTGTCCCATGCTTTTATTGTTAATATGAATACAACAAGGTATGAGGGAACCGCTAGAATTCCAATTGGATTTTGAGGATTTGGACAATGTTACTTAGTCCCTTTAAGGCTGAATATCTGACATGATTTTTCACTTGTTCACTAGGTCAACAATGTTCATTCTCTATGAAACTATCACACATCATTCAACAAATCATTCTATGATTATTGGTATATGATTGAAGACTTTGAAGTCTCCGATATCAATTTTGGAAAAATCTTATTTATAGTTGATGGATCACTTCATAAAGGGTGGTTTCCTTAAATCAGGACTCACAAGACTGTGTATTTATATGGAGATTAAAAGTTAAAATAAATCAAATCTTGTAGGCAAGATTTTCTCACTCTCTTTCTTTTACCAACCCGATTCTTGTTTTTTTGTTTCCTTTGTGATGTTTTGCATGACGTTTTGTTTTAATCTAGAGTTATGAAAACACAAACCATCAAGTAAATAATTTATATTTCTCCTCTAGAACCAGCCAGCCAAGCTCAAGGTGAGCAAATATAAATGTAAAGTAACATGCAAAACAAACAAAATATATGAAGATGATCCCTGAAGGCAAGTTCATTCCCTTTAGAAATACATTCTTTTGTCCAACATTAAACAAAAAAGATCCCTTAGATACATGTAGGCCTACAGAACTACTGTTTAAAGGAGAAAATCAAAGAAAATCCCTACATACCTACAGAAAGCATATAAGCCATAGAATGAGCTTGAATGACATTCAAACAATATAACGCTTCCGTAAAAGCGAAATTAGGGTGAAAACATCACCCTATTCCCAGGGACAAATTCGCTCAATCGCTACACGAAACGGCCTTTAGCTGTGACATAAGAACCGGGCTTGAAGCCCAGGCGGCTGCCGCGGTTGTAGGTAGATAAGCATGTAATATTACCAGGCTGGAAAGACAAGCTTCAACTTATGTGCTATTTTTCCCTTACCAAGAATAAATTATAATACTACATTGTTTGTAATTTGCTTCTCATTTATATTTTCATCATGATATTCCAACAAATGTATTGTTTGTGACAAAAAAAGTTGAAAAAAGGTGAAAAAAGAAGGGGAAACTATACGACTGTGTCGTGCAGTAGGCCTGCACAGATTTGGGAGCATGCGATTTTTAAAATACCAACATGTAGTTTCACTTTGACATATCAGACGGAGAATTTACCACTTCCATTATGGATACAAACAGTTAATAATCATTATGAATCAAATGAAATTAAAACAAAACGAAGAATAGTTATTACTTTAGTCGATCTATCTTGGCTAGTTTCATGGTTTAGCTTGAAAAGTCGAGTGAATTGGATTCGCGATCTCCTGTGTTGTTACGATTCATCCGCGATTTCTCTGAACATTGGCAGCCGCATTACCTATACAGCTGATAGCGCTGGCGGATTTACATTTCCTGCGCGCGCATCAAAACAAACGTAACTCCAGTGCACGTGCTAGCTAGCTTGCTCCGATCGATCCTGCGTGCATGATACGAACTGCAATACTATATGATATTTATATATATGAAATTCTACATCCATGTTGAACTGTCAGATTTAATTCTAGAGCGAGATCGTGATCGTGTGGAGTCGTAGAAAGCTTCGAATATATAGCGCATACGCCGGAACTACTTTTAGTTCAATAACATACACAATATGCATAGTATACGGCCTGGTATACGATCGTGCGCTTGCATGTATTTCTCGATGGACGAAACTTTTACGAAACGAAACAAAACCAAAACAAAACGGTGAGAAATACACTATTCTATGTAATTATACCAGTTATTGACATATTGAAATGGATAAGAAATTGTTATAACAAAGGCAATTCTAGCTCGGAACATGATCCTACTATGTAATTTTGTTTTGAAACACAGCTATAATACATGAACAACAATTCGGCAAAATGGTGAGTTGTAAACAATTATTTTACGGAGATTGACACTTTTTCAATGCCAATAATGACATGAATATTGACTTTAGGATATGTTTCAGGACATGAGAGGACAACTATGTGTCAGATATTGATTATTCAGGCAATATTCAATCGTTTTGAGAGAGTAGAACTGCGTCCACTCTATGAACATTTGCGTGTAGATCGCCGTTCGAGCTAGAGCTGCACGGAGCGCAAAGCCCGGCTCTTACGTCACGCACAGAGCCACTTTGCTGTGCCGATTTCATGGTAAAGGGGAGGGTCAATTCACTAAAATTTTATTTTCATAAAACATGAAACTGAACACTTTCATGACATGTTAACTGCAAAAATTGCTTTAATAACTCATTCTATCATAAAATAAACCATAATAACTTGATTCTATTCCCTTTGAATTTCTACTTTAAATGTCTTGGGATTGAAATACAGATAGTATTTGGATCAAAGCCAATACAACTGATATGAGTGTATTAAGGATATCAGAATCCACCTGCCACTGAAATAAGTGTCTCTATTTCCTTCTTAATTCGGGTTCATGTTAATGATAAACCCCAGACCTTCAAAGTATGCAATTTGACTGATAAAAAATACATTTCAATGATTTACATGTTGATGACCCACTCTTAACCTGTATCTTGTAGGCCTTAAAGTCTTTTCATCCACCCAAAGTCTCAGACAGACATACAGACAGACAGACATACAAACTAATAGAAAACATACATACTCAAATTAAATACATTCCATGGATCTTGAAAATGTATAAAAGTTCTCACTTTCCAGTGACTGAGAGAACAAAAGCATTCATAATCAAATAATGGGTTCACATGAAGTCTAAATGACCAATTTCATAATCTGGTCTTGGTGCCACATGGACAGACATACAATCTAACAAACAAATAAACAAACCATAATACA
Organism: Echinarachnius parma; assembly: GCA_037951105.1. Lineage (NCBI taxonomy): Eukaryota > Metazoa > Echinodermata > Echinoidea > Clypeasteroida > Echinarachniidae > Echinarachnius > Echinarachnius parma. The sequence continues at coordinate 29,397 of JBAMJV010007038.1, read as the reverse complement.
GACACAAATACAATGTACTGCTCACCTTCCAGTAACCCAAAGGGAGACAAAGCCATCATCTTGAAGGATTGGCACAACAAGTCTTCTCATCTCATCGTCTTGCATGGTTCCATACAGACATACATACAAACACACAAAACGAACATACACACAAACAAACAAACAAACATACATACTTCATCACCTTCCAGTCACCCATAGGAAGACTTGTAAACAAACAAACAGTCACTCAATCAATCAAACAAACATACCTAAACAAACAAGCAAACAGGGCAAACAAACAAGCAAACAGGGCAAACAAACAGAAAAACAGACTTGTACACAAACAAACAGACACACAGACAAACAAACAAACAAACACACATACTACTCATCTTCCAGTAGCCCAAAGGAAGTCAAAGCCATCATCTTAAAGGATTGGGAGTTGGAACATTAATTAGTCTTCTCATTTAATCATCTCGTATGGTTCCAAATTGACAGAGACAGACAAACAGACAGATAGACAGACTAACAAACAAGCAAACAAACATATAAAAGGAACAAACATAGTACTCACCTTCCAGTCACCCAGAGGAAGACGAAGCCCTCATCTTGAAGGATTGGGACGTTCAGCCTTCTCATTTCGTCGTCCTGCATGGTTCCGTACGGGAGTTCCATGTGGATATCCCAGGGCGGGTCAGCCATGATCACAGAGAATTTACCCAGAACCGAGAAGTCAAATGACCGTAAGTCGCACTGCACCCACTGCCAAAATTAAAAGACAAGCAATTTACCTTATATTTGATCACTATTTGGTTGGGGGAAAAAATAATAACAGTGAAACCTCTTTATAACGAGATATGTTATATTGAGGTATCTGATATAGCGAGATAATTTCATTATAAGTGTCCATGCTCTATCTAGCTTATTATTTCTAAGCCCTCATACAACAAGATATCTGTATCTACAAGATACATTCCATGGGCCCAAGCTGCTCTTTATAATGAGGTTTCACTGTAATGAATTTGAGATATGTTTTCATCATTTATTTCATACAATGTATATCTCTCAGAACTTCTCCTAGACTGAGAAGACACCCACTGCACAGGATAAAGACAAATCAACTTACATGTAAGTTTGTTTTGTTTCACCTTGGGGAAATTTGTCTACATTATTGACATAATTAGATTCTCTTTTGTTGTTCTTTGCCTGGTGGTCCCCTTTAAAATCCAATTTATCATTGCCTTGTCAATAACTTAATAACTCAATCACTTTCACAACGTCTCACAATTTAAAGACGTTTGCAAAAATGTTTATGGATGCAAAATGTCATGTCCAAAAAATGTAATGTCTGTGACTGCGCACGTTTTGCGGAATAACTCAATAATGAATTGGATAAATGTTCCGAAACTTGCTGTGTATACTTAGCCAGACCATTGCTTTGTAATCAAAGTAAAACTTATACAATAGCCAGAGGCATTAATTAGCAGTGGTACTAGAAAGTAATGAAAATTCTCTGATTTGTAATGACCATGAAACTAAAATTGCCCATTAGGAATAGGTAAAGAAAAAGTACTCACAACATTAGTTGTCCTAATTAGCAATGGAAAGTAATTAAGTATAGTAATAATACAAATGGTATTTCCAGGACATAATGAACCCACTCCACCTCCACAATATCCCAATTATGCCAAAAAACATTAAAACCAGACATCAAGTAATGAATAACATTAGCAAACAACATAAATGTCGACATGGGGTATATTGGTTCGGGTCTTTGTCTTTCAATACAAAGGTTGGGGGTGCCATTCCCAACCATGGCACATCTTTCCCCCAGCCAGCACAAAGGGTTGCAATCGATTGTAAAGTTGCAATTAATTGCAAGTCAGAACATTTGACTAAATAGGCAAATCTGATTGGGCTAAAAAATTCAAATGTCCATATTTTCTGACTTGCAACTTTACAATTGATAGCAACTCTTTGTGCAACACCCCCTGGTGTAGTACATGATGGAATTTATTCTTTGAAATGCTTGAGCACTTCATCATGGCAGCTCGACTAAAGCCAAGGTATATATACAAATTGACTATTCTTATTAATAATGAGTTTGAACTAATAGATTTTAAAAGGAGTTTAATGCCCAATAATACAGCAAAGATTATTGGATGAACAAAGAGGATTTAATAAACATTGTGGGAAAATTAATGTGATAAACTGGATAATATGAATAACCATTAATTTATTATAACTATTATTATACTGGTTATGTCTACATGTGTGATACATGTCAAATATGTATGTCAAATTATCAAATATGGGGAAAACTGCATCTTGTGCAAACATGGACGTACGGAAACACAGTCTGTCAGATCATTGTTTGCATGCATGCATGGTTTGTTAGGAAGAGAACATTTTTAAAATACCTTTCTGCATGCACTCCTACTCCTAATTTACAGCACACACACATAACCATGCTACCACGCAATAGATTGTTTATTTTGGTGGATAATATGTAAATGGATTAAGTTGAAATTTGAATGCATATGTTTTTCTAACCTCGTTCAGGCATACATGATAGTACCATTCATACTACACTGCTATATAGAAATATATTATATCAAAAATAATAATTCATGAAAGACTTTACATTCCAAACAAGATTAAGCCTATTCAATACAATCCGATCAACCTGTTTCATCAAGGACAAACCAATTACCCCAAAATAAATCACAAACACAAATACAAATACACAAATACACAAATACAAATAAAAGCATCTGAATGGAAAGAACTTTAGAAGGAAGTGTCCAAAATATGATTCTATTTTGACAGTTCTCATCAAACAAGTGGGCGTTAGAAAAGTTTGCTCGGTAAAAAAAAGGTGACCTTATTTCATCAAATTGTATTTTCTGCACTAGTGCAAAGGGAATTTTGTTTAGTGTACAGTCGTAAATATTACCATGGTGATTGAAAGAACCAGACTCATGGAGAAATATGCCTGTTGAAACTCAGAATGCTACCATAATCTACCATGAGCTAAATGAGGGATAAACAAGGGCTCACAATCAGCAATGACCTGCTAGCCCTGCTGGACCAATGTAAATGAACATCAGCCTTTCAGGCCACCAAAATAAACATATTTTATTATCAGTTTGAAGCCACTCATTTCTAATTCAAGGCCAGCAAAATTAAATCAAATTCTATTTGGACTACTTATATTAAAAAGTTAATTTCTAGCATTCACTAACCATTATTCTACACTTTACGATGATCAGGGATAAGACGGGGAAATTCCCCAAAAGGAGGAAGATTAAATGGGGGTTCCACATTGCCCATGGCGGGGGTTAAAGGGGCAGTGGCCCCTTTATAGGGGGGATAAAAGGGAGCAGGGCCCCCTTTCCAATATTAAAGGACACATTTTCCTTGCATTTAAATTAGTGCAGAGTCAAAAGTTTAGCATTCATGAAAAAGCTATCGACGATCAAAGTATCCGAAAATGATACTTTGGCTACAATGGCAAAGCGTCCCCGAACGCTTTCCAATTCATTCAATAAATACTATCTCCATAATCAAAACCCATTTCATTCTTCTGTTTATACCAGAAGCCAAACAACAAGGTACATGAGAAATGTGAAAGCTCCAAGTAATTTTGGTAGAATTTTACAAAGTTACTGGATCACTTTAAAAATTTGGAGTTGTTACTTTATTGGTACATGTATGATGACTACTTGAACATTTCAAGCTAGAGTGCTCTGAAAGGGGTTAGCTAGATCTATGTCAATACATGGATTTTAAATTTGATTTGAGATTTGCCCTTTACTTCAGAATTAAATGGCTGGATGAGGGTAATTTAAAGAAACAAATCTAATAATATAATATAACTTAAACAGCTATAAATGCCTTTCACTAGCATTATAGCACAATGTTCATTGATACTTAAAGGGGTAGTTTAGTTTTGGTAAGGCTGAACTTAAGTAGCTAACCTGCACAGTAACATTATAAACTAATAGTTATAACTCCACCATGCTCGAAAGGTATACAAAATTACAAACGACTAAGTAAAAAGCCTGTTATCATTCAAAAGGAGCCATTCAAACACAAGAGGGCGCTTTTTTAAAAGGCATTGGTTTCAACCATTTTTCATACAAAATTAAGCATGTGATGTTTTATTGATATAATGATTAAATAGCGAGATCATCAACAACTATTTAAAAAACGCTTTTGAAAATTTTTGAAAAAGTGAAAGCATTTAAATTTGTTTTTCTAAAAATCATCTAATTATTTGGGCCCCAAATAATTATAAGATCAGATATATTTATTGATATTTCAGCCGTTTCTGGGTCGATTTTGACCAAATAAAGTTTATTCTGCCATTACAATTGCATGTTCTCTCAAATTCGACATTCAGTTTTTCATTACCTCACAAAAAAATTGTGATGTGCAGCGCCCTCTCTACCAAAACTAAACTACCCCTTTAACCCTTTCTGGGCCCTGTTTCCTAAAGCATTTACATGTCTTTAATTTGGTTGTGTTTATTATGGTTTGAAAACGTTATTTATGCACCAAACAAAACAAAAATGTAAAATAATAATATAATAAAATGAAGAAAATAAATGAGAAGAATTAAATAATACTTAACAGTTATTGGCGAAAATATTCAAATTGAATGAACCGCCGATAAACAATAAAGAACAACAACAACAAAAATGTACCTTGTTGTTGTAAATGTCAAATCATTGCATCTACACTGCCAACAACCAACGAGCATAGAGCATTATTTTGCTGTTGCCATGGTAGATACAATAATTGTTTATTTACAGTAGATTGGAAAGAATTGTATGAATTACATAGGGCTCTGGTCTATTCATCATACATGGATTGTATTTGTATTCAGGCTGGGAAATGTTGACAAATGCGTTAATTAAAACATGCTTTAGAAACCACAAGTATCTTTTCCTTGTGTAAACATTTTTTATTTAATGGGGGAGTCACACATGAGGCTGCCATTAGCTCCAATTAGCTCCAAAACACATGAAAGGCAGACAGTGTCAAACACTGGGTGGTTAAGTACATCTTTTGGCACTTTTTATTGTGAATAATTCAAAAGGAATTGCGTGGGTTTTATATTCACATTGAAGTGAACAATAGCTGGAGAGTGTATATTTTTGTTAGGTGTTGTCCTGTTGCACAATTCCCATTATTTTTCATGTAATCAATTTTTTGTTTTAAAGCTCCTAAATTTGCCAACACTCTTCTATTGTTTCGATTGCAGCTAGGATTTTGAACATGTTCAAAACACAATACTCTGATCGTGCCATCACCTGCCATGAAAAGCTGTGATGAGAAGAGAACGCCTGCCATCACCTGCGATGAGAAGATCGCATGGCGCATGTGTTCCTCGTGACCAATCGTGCTATTGTTTGATAAATAGACCATATTTAGCTAATTTAGGCTTATCTAGCACGATAAATCCGATTTTGAAAATCTAAAATAAGAGATGCAACTCATCTATGGCGATAAATGAGAATTAGGTAGAGTTTATTGTGAAAATTGCATTTGATTGGGACGTTTGATTGTTTTTGACATAATTCGCCCTTCATAGGTTCTATTGTTTATTTGCAGCTAATGGCAGCTAATCACAGCCAGTGTGTATAATAGATGACATTCAAACTCGTCAGAGGTACATGTACAGTATATTATATTCAAATGTCAAATATTTGTCTTTCACTGTTATTGTCATGCCTAGCATTCTGGTTGAGTACTTATTCTAAATTAAAGATGATAAACTGCATGAAACAGTTCATTCCATGAATGTGTAATCGTAATAAATGGGTTATGCCGTTATCATTGTAAAGAAAGAAAAACAAGCTTCGTAATTATACCAAATATTGGGACACCACCGTAAGAAAGAGAAATATAATCATTCCAAAGGGATCAAGGAACTTTCTTGGCAAGTGCAAAAAGTGATGAGTGATCAATAAAATGTGTATTGGTGTGATCTGATATGTCCACAAAGTAATGTGTGAACATTTCACGTTAAATGGATGTTTTTTGGCTGAGATATGAGCAAAAATGCAAAGTGATATTCACTAACTCATTATATTTACTTTGTACACGGCATGAAATTATCCTGTAGACAATTTCATATCTGAACCCTTCAATCGTAAATATCTTTTGAACGAAATGGAAATTTGAAAAACCAAAACCTGTCCCGTGCTTACATTGTTAATATGAATATGATATTAGCCTAAGGTACGAGAGAACCACTATAGTTCCAAGTAAGTTTTGAGGATTTGGACAATATGTTACTAAGTCCCTTTAATCTCTAGATCTTCCAAACTTGTATGCACAGCAGGTACACCTATTGTCCTTGCCCCATATCCTGATGTACTTCATGTTACCTGGTTGCTTAATCATAACAAAAATGGTATCAATATAGGGTATCAATATAGGGTATCAAAACATTCTTTTTTATGATACCATAGTTGTAAAGTTGAATGATAACAGAGAGTTTCCTAACTTTTTACGTCCCGACAACTACATTGTCATGAATGACTGAATACAAGTAAATTATATTCTACCTATTGTGGCTGTGCAAATTTCATTATGCCTGCAAATTAAATCAATCATGTTAAATGCTTTTTTAAATATTGGACCATATTTGTTTTTCTCTGTTGACATTTGACACATTCTCGAGAGATTACATTTTTTTTTTTTTTTGCCATTTACCTAATATTTGTAGTCAAAAGCAACAGGTGTTCCGGTTGGTGATTATATTGTTATTCCATATCAGATAAATCAACCCAAGATATTACGAGGACCCTTCAATTCTACATTTTCCCCAAGACAAACAAGCGTATGCCTTATCCTTAACCTTCATAGTATCACAATATTATGGAAAGCCAGTTGGCTAGAATTTACAAAGGAGGTTTACGTAAACCAGGGCTCGACACTAGCACTTGCCCGCTTGCTCGGGGCAAGTAAAAATTGGTGTCGGGCAAGTAAAATTTAACAAATTGTCTAGTTTGCTTGCCCGATCGGGCAACTGAATAATTGTTCAGCTAGGAGAGAACAATCTAATTTCATACGTGTAAATCTCATTTAGTAGTAAGAGGGCAAGTTAATTTGATATTGGGGCAAGTAAAACGTCAAAATTTATGATTTTACTTGCCTGAAAGGGCCAGTAGAGAAAAAGGTTAGTGTGGAGGCTTGGTTTAAACTGGGGTCTACATCTATGAAGAGCTGCTGGTAGACAAGTAAAAAGCAGATATTTGCTAATTTCCAATGACATTATACAGCCATTACATTAGTGCTCGCTTACCAGCAGCACCAAATAAAATTCACCATCTGAGAACAAAGACAGTAATTCAGAGGCGTTGGCAAATATGATAATGAAGCTATAACATTGCTAAGAGGTTCAAAGTATGCATTCTTTCTCCATCAGTTTACAAATGGCACTCCAAAGTTATAGAACATGGGTTGAACCATATAATCATAAACCTCTTTTGTGAATTTCATTCAATGAGTTTACCTTCATAAATCATAGCTCCAAAAACAATTACTTGCTAGTGGACTGATCAGGCTGGTAACAAAAATCCCCTGCCAATATTTACTGGCACAAAACAAATTCTTACTTGCCCCAGAATGATATTTATCGTAAATTGTCTACAAGTTCAAAATTTAACTTTAACTCTCTACTGTATTCATCAAAACTGTGGTTATGGATGACGCTTGAATTGATAGAATTGATAGATTCTCTTTTTCTGCCATTGTCGGTTTCAAAATCTAGTTGCCAGGTAACGCGACCAAAATACAAAAGTTGCGTTCATAGTTGTTGTTGGTGGCCCAAAGTAAAAGTTTATTGATCCCAGAATTATAAATTCATTACATCTACCCTTCATTGATAAAAAATTATAATAATGAGTGGACACTTACAAAAATTGCAACAGTCTTATGAAACAGGGCCCTGGACCTTGAATGCAGACTATGAAAGAAGGCTATAGGCCACTGAGACGAGACGCTTCAGGAAACTTTATACAGGGATTGCATTACAAAATATGAAGACATAAGACATTCAAAAAGACAACACAACGGTCGATATGAAGATCTACTGACAAGAATGCAAACTAAAATGGTACATTCATTTTTCAAATTTTCAAGATCCTCAGGACTTGCAAAGACTGTTCTGCAAGGTATGGTACAAGTAGGGAGGAAAAAAGGCAAACAGAGGAAGAGATGGGAAGACAACATCACAGAATAACGCTATGAGGGATGCAAAAGATAGAACAGGACGGAGGAAGCTGGTTGCCCAGCCAATGGTGGTGCCCCTACGGTCTGGCAGAGTACTGGGTGGATGAGGTGAGGTGAGTGGAATTGTTATGAGTCCAAGATCAACAGGCCAACTGGTGTTAATGTACAGTGCTCAGTCATGATAGCAAAAATAATTTTTTTTGATGGGACCATATGTTTTTGTTGATATCTATGGTATGCAATATACATCATTTGAAATGTGTGATATTAAATGACCCATAATATTGCTGCCCTTCAGAGGAAATATGAATGTTCAGGGCCATTGCGAATAAACTGTAAATTGCAATGAGAAGGAGTAAAACTTGCAAGTCTGCAAGATGATTAGGTCCATCAAGCATTTCAAGGAATATGTTCCTGCTAGGTCCCCATTAACCCATTCCCTTCGAGTTTCTGAAATCCCCATAGACTTTGTACACAACCCACCCGGTTCCCGTAGTCAAGGGGTTAACTACATGTAGGTTGAGAGAGACAAATGTGGATACAGTGCCTAGTCTTTAGAAGGGAAAACATTCACGAGGCATGACTTGATCCTGCAACCCATGTATTATTGGTCAACATAATAATGATACAGTCAAACCTGTCGATAGTGACCACCCGAGGGAAGTATAGTGGCCACTGTTTATAGGCAGGTTCCATAACATTGTTTTTCTCTGCAGGGGATCGCATTTGATGGTAACTATAGACAGGTTGGCTGCTATGACAGGTTTGACTGTTATAATATTTTGATTAATAGAGCGCCTAATATGATTGATAATCATCTCTTTAACGCTTTACATTATTACCCCCGTCATCAGACACACACTCGCCATCAATCCGCACATGACATGCACTTTCTGCTCCCTTGGGAGCAATGTATTCTGGCAGCCATGAGGCGCACTATATAGTATACAGTTAAGTACAATAGCATACACGTTCCTCTCCTACCTGGTTCCCGTTTATACAACTGGATAGAGAGCAGCAACTGTGGATGAATTGTCTTGCTGAAGTACAAACGCAACGGACATTCATTCATTTCGTATCATCACACAACTTCCTGCCAATGGCGGGCGAATCCGAGCGCTATGTTGTTGACCTCTGCCAGATCTTCGCTTGTGCACATTCCATATACCAGATCACAACTAACCGGGTGGTCCATGATCTGAGCGCCTTGACCGGGCCTTGACCACAACGGACAATACATGTACACTAGTTTTGAACTCGGGATCCCACTGATTTGAGATCATGCTCTACCTATCTTGCCACGCCACATGCATAAGACCAAACCACTAGACCAGCAGCTGCACCATTATTGGTTGTGCCATAACCTATATTTATTTGTGGTTGCAATTTTTTCACTTTGTTACACTTCGTTTGTATACTTGATTTGCCTAATAAAATAATAATAATATTTACTTAAAAACATATCAACAATCACTTGCCACAGCCATAAAAGAACAAATGAACCACCATTATCATGATGCATTTGACATACGTTCAATTCATGTACACTTTCATTAGATAACCTACACGCTCAAAGTGAGCAAGGTACAGATGTACCCTGAAACGGTCGTAAACAGGCCTCCTCGGGACATCAGCAAGAATTATTAATGAGTTACACACCACTGGTGGGGTCATGGCATTGCCCCCTTGTTTCATGGCCATCCTATGCAGCGAAAAAAATACACGGGGGCGGCGGGCGAATTCGCCCTCCGAAATGCTCAAAAGAGCCCCCCCCAAAAAAAAAGTAGCCACCGAAAAAAAGAAAAAAAAAATTATGTTTGGATCGTGATCAAATGCTTATAAGATGATCACTTACAGCATTAGAGCTTAATAGTAGCCCCTGAAATTAGAAAAAGAGCCCGGAAATTTGTAGCCCCCGAGATGATAAAAGTAGCCCCCGAAAAGGAGCCCCCGAAATAAAAATATTAATTTTTTCGCTGATCCTATGAATGGACAAAGTATCTTATTTACATGCAAGGTAGCATTCTTTTGTTATATAAGGATAGCACTCTCAGGTTGCTTATTTGGTTTTTACATTAAAGTTCAATAAATGTTAATTATTTACGTCTGGGACCACCCTTTATTGTCACCATTCGCGAGACGCAGCCTTGGTTCGAACCCGGGCAGATTAGTGCAAAAAGCCAAGCTCTGACCACTAGCCCAGATCACCTCTTCACAAATGGCGCTCTTGCTTAACACATGATTCGTTCAAATAATAAATCAATCATACATTTATCATAACAAACATGAACAAAACATTGAAATGGATAGAGCTGCCATACACACCTGTGAAGGGGTCATAACACTGGCCCCCTGTTTACTGGTCATCCTCTTAAGGGCCACAGGACCGGACGTCCCTTCTTTAGCCTCGCCAGGTTTACTGGCCTCCTCCACTTCATAATGGACATACTGGGGAGGGACAACAAGAAAATATAATCAATAATATGTCCTCTTCTTGTTTACTGGTGATCATCTGAATGGCCACAGGAAAGGATGTTCCATCTTTGGCCTTGCTGGGTTTGCTGGACTCTACCACTTTATAATGGACATACTGGGGAGCGACAACAAGAAATATTATTAATTAAATGGCTGTTTACTTTACTTGTTTACTGGTCATTCCGTGATAAGACACAGGACCAGACGTATCATCTTAGCCTCGCCGGGTTTACTGGCCTCCTCCACTTCATAATGGACATATTGGGGAAGGACAAAAGGAAAACATTATTTATGATATGTCCATCTTCTTGTTTACTGGTAATCTTCTGAATGGATACATGACTCAGTGGACATCCCATGTTGGGCCCCTCCAGGGCCCCGTTGCAGAAAGAGATACAATCGATTGTAAGTCAGACAATTTGAGCGTTTCAACCAATCAGATTTGCGCATTTAGAACATGTCATGTTCTGACATACAATTAATTGTAACTTACAATCGACTGTATCTCTTTCCTGGTCATGAGCAGGAAAACTGCTCATGACTACAACACATTCTACAAACCAATCATTGATTAGAGTTATCATTTTTTTCATTCTGTAAGTTTACCTTGCCAATAAATTGAGGAAAGGCTTCAAAACTAATTGGAATCAATGTCTAAAGCCACTGACCACAGAACACAACATCGTCATGAACACATGCAATTATTTTGATCTTTCCTAGCAAATAATTTTAGGCTTAACTGTGAACAGGCTATATTAATAGAAGGTATATTATAAATACAAACCATAATTCATGATCCACTAACTTTTTTTAATATAAACTTTAACCAATGCATAAACCTGTTGAAAACTATTTCAATTTGGTATAACATGTCAGCCTAGTGGGTATTTTGGGACCAGTTTTGAACAGGGACCAGCTTACCATCCTAGCCCTCCCTGCAATAAACTCATACCTAACTCACACCAACTGTGTAAGTTCAAATATAGGGTGGCCCAGAAAAAACAGAATGTTCACGTTCAAATTCCATACAATTTCAACAGAATTGTGGCAAAAAAATTGCATATTGTGCTTGCCATTGTATATAAGCAGTGATCAATACCCATGTTTATGAGCAACTTACTTTACAGGTATCCATATGAAAACAGGTGTTGAGGAACGAGCAGTCACCGAGTGATTCTGTAGAAAGATTGAACATTGGTAACTAGTTAAATACTGACAAAAGGAATGGTGTCAGTGATGGGTGAATTAACCTATCATCATTCTACTTGCTTGAAAGGAATATTTAGAAAGCAGGGACAAATAAAGCCTATGGTATTGATTTAAGAATTTGCAAATCTTTAACTACATCCTAAGATGACCGAGAGCTGGTCAAATGAAAATGGAAACTAGCAATTACATTTATAAGGTTAGAGTTGTAGATTAATATTGCAATAATTGTCATTAAAATGTGTACTTCCTAAAACAGGAGACAAACTCATATTAAACATTTATATACATTTTTTGTAATGACATTCTTACATAACTTGATGTTCAGAATGTGTAATTTACCTGTCATCATTCTACTCGCTTGGCAAATCAAGTAAATAACTTCATTTTGCATCAAAAGGGAACAAGGTCTACCACATGTGGATGAACTCCCTGGGAATTTGTTTATAATCTAATCAAGGCTAAAAGTTGCAAAATAACTTACCATCTGTGTGCTTGTTGATTATCCTCTTGAAGTGCAACTGTATTACAAAAATAAGTAAATAAAGTTTGATTAAACTCAGTCCCTTTTGAGGGGACATAAACACTTATTGTAATCTGACCTATTTTAATGCCAAGTCTTTTAATTGCATGATATAATTTGTCTAACTTATATTGAAGCACTGTTGTTTAATATTAGTATGCATAGTTTACTATGGAAAATAAGTATCAAATGGCAACATAAGATCAATTAATTTCCACCACTTACGGAACCACTGCTATTTCCTGGTTCCATACAGGCCAAGCATTTGCGAGTGCGCCAATGCTTTCACGCGTACGTCAATAGATTCCCGGATGATTCATTCGCTCTGCACAGTGCGCTCTGGCTCTGCACGCATATAGTCTACGCAATTCAGACCGCATGAATGCATGGTTGAGAATGGTGATGCGTTTTCCAATATTTTTTTTTTTTCTGAAAACATATTTTTGTGAACTTGTTGAAGGAATGGAATACTAAAGATGGTACCTTTCTATAATAAGAATATTATTTTTGGGTGGTGGTACCCTTTAAAGCAGATTATTTGCCATTTCAGATATCTGAATGGAAAAAGTTGGTAGATTTTAAAAGCACCAGAGAACCATGAATCTTGATATGGCTGAGCATGTACAACTCAACCAAAATCACTTGAAGCTTTCACACTTCTCTTGTACATTGTTCTTTGGCTTATGGTAACAGAAGAAATAAATGGGTTTCGATTGAATTTGAAAGCGTCTATTGACGGTTTCCGACCGTAGTCAAGAGTATCCAAATTCGGATGCTCAATCGTCCATAGTATCCAAATTCGGATGCAAACGATCGGGATAAAATCAGACATTGATATTCTCTGTTTTCACTAGGTAAAAATTATTCCTTTTTTATGAGAATCTCACATATCATTCTCAAGAATATGAAAATGAAATTAGTAGATGATTGAAGTCTCAAGTACTACCTTTGGGACAAAATATAAAGTTAATGGATCATTTTAACCACATATTAAACAAATTGTGAGAGGCAGGGCTCAAAAGTAACTTTGAAAAAAATGTGCATGGTCCGTAGAAGGATAAGGTAGGGCTTGGAGAAGATATAGAACGTCAATGTTACCTTGTTACAATCTGGGAAACCAGACACCTTGGTACAATCATCTCTCGTCCCATGAGAACAGAACTCTTTAAACGATCAATGTCAATATCAATTTCAATGTCAAAGAAAGTCAATGTCAATGTTACCTTGTTACAATCAGGGGATCCAGACACTTTGGTGCAGTCATCTCTCGTCCCATGAGAACAGAACTCTTGAACGGTTCCTTCAAAAGAGATGGGGAAAAAGAACATCTTCAATTAGAAATACAGTAAAAACTAGATGGATCTTCGACTGCGCGCAGTCGAAAATTATGCCTCCGCTATCACGCGATTTTAATATCCTGAATTATTTTTTTTCCTCATATATTTCAAGTTCTGTGACCTTGACCATATGACCCCAAACTTTGATGGCTACATTGGCTCCCTAAGAAACATTCAGGTACCAAGTTTGATTGAAATCTGATATTCAGTTCTTGAAATTTTGCCATTACAAGCCATTTTTGCATATATATTGTGACCTTGACCTTTGACCTCATGACCCCTAAGTCGAATCCGATTATTGCCACCCAGATGTGTACACTCGTACCAAGTTAGAAATTGATCCGTCAACCGGTTCTTGAGATATCGCGAGAAAGAGGCATTTTTTCACATATATTGAGTCCTGTGACCTTGACCTTTGACCCCATGAACCCTAAAATGTATTCAAATCATAACCACCCAAATATGTACACTCATACCACGTTTGAAATTGATCATTCAACCGGTTCTTAAGATATCGCAAGAACAAAGCATTTTAGCACATATATTGAGTCCTGTGACCTTGACCTTTGACCTCATGAACCCCAAAATCTAATCAGATCATTGCCACCCTAATATGTACACTCATACTAAGTTTGAAATTGATCCGTCTACCGGTTCTTGAGATATCGCGAGAACGAGGCATTTTTGCATATATATTGAGTCCTGTGACCTTGACCTTTGACCTCATGGCCACTAAAATCTAATCAGATCATTGTCACCCCAATATGTACACTCATACCAAGTTTGAAATTGATACGTCAACCGGTTCTTGAGTTATCGCGAGAACGAAAACGGGACGTATGTACGGACGGACGGACGGACGTACGTATGGACGGATGGACGGACAACCCGAAAACATAATGCCTCCGGCCACTTCGTTGGCAGAGGCATAAAAATTCCAACTTTTTCATTACCACATTATGATAAGATACTAACAAGGGTTGTTCCTGGCAACCTAAAAGCTTGTCTCAGATTTTCCTGAAATAGCAACAACTAATGAATGCAAGATAGATTCCAAGTATTGCATGTTATTAATTAGGATCAGGATAATTGTTGTCGCCGTGTCATAAGGTAAGGTATGCATACTTTATCAATTTGATAGATTACAATAATAAACCCCATTAAAAAACATCAAGTACAGTGTTTGAAACATACCTCCCTTAGATTTAAAGCCCTCTGCAATGGACTTCTCTTTGGCCGTTGGCATGCTCAGCAAGTCATGGATCTCCTGCCCCATCTCTTTACTCTGTGTGAAGAAATCAACAATGTGATAGTGACAAAATAGACATAGTGTGAGTTTTCACATGCAAGATGCAATTATGTAGTTTTGCTACATTAGTATATTTCCTGCGAGTTCATGCAACGCTAGCACGAACAGAAGTTACTTATGAATTTTTCATTACCTTTACTGCAAATAGATTTCCTTTTCTACAATGGCAATTTCTTTGACAAGATGAACACATATCCCTGGCAATTTGCAGCAATAAAAAAAAAACATTTAGTATAAGATGTTTATTTTCTTTAAAGGCAAATATTGACATTAATTTTTCAATATTTGTTCAGGCAGTGTGAATTTGAAACCTCAAGTTTGAAAAGACGTGTTTTGAAGTTAAAGTAAAAAGTTTCTTTGATTTGCAAAGAGAGGGTGTGACTATAAAACTGAGCACAGTGGCTCTGTGGTTCAAGTGTCTGTTTCATACACGAGAGGAAGCCAAGGGCTCAATTAGGATCAACGCGACCTCCTAAAACAAGACAGCCCCTACCCTGCAGGATATCCCGTACTCAGTGAACAAAGAAAATTGCCTTGTGTGTTTGTTGTTCGCACAGAACCAATCAAACTACTTAGCAGAAATTAAGACGAGAGGCAATCTCTGATTAGTTAGATTACATCATGATGGCGCAGATTATCTATTCATTATTCATGCTAAGATCGTCCTAAGATCAACTTATGGAATACCAATTTTGCAGATCTTAGGGAGGCCTTAAAAGTTTCTTTTAAAGAAAAACTCCCAAGATTAACTTTAGGATGAAATAACAGAATTCCACCCATGTATCCTAGGGCCACAGAAACTATGAAATGTGCCGCGTTATCTGCCTCGTGGCACAGGAAGGACTCTATTCAACTTTTAAAACGGAATTAGATAATTGTCTGACCTCTGTCTCTTTGAAGGATGATGATGACAGGAGATTCTCCAGACTCAGATCTTCAGCCTTTTCTTCTTTCTTCACTGGCTTTGCAGGGGCTGGCTGGGTAGTGACCAGCTTGATTGTAGATTTATCATCATTTGCCTCTTGCTCTGTGTCTGAACTAAAAGTGACGTATATACATGAGAACAACAAATTTAGCATAATCAGATAATAATCATATAGCAACATTTAAACACTGAATTATAAGAGATATGTTAAGATGGATTTATAAAACGGCTTCCGTAAATTCAGCAACGTGATTGGCTAATACCGATCACGTGGGTATTGATTACTTTTCACCACCTGCACTACTGATACCTGCCGATACCTGTACAACCATCGTGCCGATAGCAGCGCAACCATCGTGCCGAAGGTGTGCAACTATCGTGCCGAAGGTGCGTAACCCTGTGACGTCACAATGTTTGTTTAATACATAGTTCTACGAAGACTGAATTAAGGGCATGGATTCTATAACAGGAATAATGACTATATGACAACACAGTTTCCAGGAGTTTTTTTCAAACAGACATTTAATCTCACCACAGGGTGAGCCAACGCATGACTTCACTAGCACAAACATCGAAGTCCCGATCATCCTCCAATACGATCACAAGTCATATTCTAAACGATCATGAACGATCATAAACGATCGCAAACGATTACAGACAAACCCCTTCGAGACAAACTTGCGAAAGTGAAAACAAAAAGATGTAACATGCTTCGTTTTGTAAATTCTCTGTTCTGTAGTAACTAAATCTTAGCAGTTTCGTAAATTATATGGATATGTGGTTTGATGTTGGTAAGTTTTGTAATGGAAATTCGTAAAATTCTTTGATAATTCTCAGTTTTACGGGAAATTATCGGCAATTCCATATCGACTGCAGTTGATCTGCAGAGCTGCATGCAGAGTCAAATTCAGTGAAGCGAGTGCAGTAAGTGTTGATGAATTTTGTAAACTCTGGGTTACCAATTGTCTGTTTTCAATAATCCAGCAAAATAAACAATTCCGTGGTTGAGCTCGTTTTATAAAACAAATAATACTACTTATTATCGTGCGTCATGTAAATGCATCGCCCTCTCGGGCTTCGCCTCGTGCGCCACACAGCTAACATAGCCCTCGCGTGCGATGCATTTACACAATGCACTCTAGACCATGTATTATTTGTATAAAATTTGATGATAGCTTGAATTTAAACTAGATGGATCTTCGATTGCGCGCAATCGAAAATTATGCCTCCGCTATCACGCGATTTTAATATCAAGCCCAAATTAACATGCACTGATTTAATTTTTAAAAATATTTTTCATATATTTTGAGTCCTGTGACCTTGACCATATTACCCCAATCTTTGATGGCTCCATAAAAAACAGTCAGGTTCCAAGTTTGATTGAAATCTGACATTTAGTTCTTGAGATTTTGGCATTACAAGCTTTTTTGCATGCATGTATAATGAGTCCCGTGACCTTGACCTCAACCTCATGACCCCAACATTTTATGGCTACGTTGACTCTTTATGATACATTCAGGTACCGAGTTTGATTGAAATCTGACATTCAGTTCTTGAAATTTTGCCATTACAAGCCATTTTCGCATACATATTGAGTCCTGTGACCTTGACCTTTGACCTCATGACCCCCCAAATCTACTCAGATCAGTGGCACCCCGATATGTACACTCATACCAAGTTTGAAATTGATCCATCAACTGGTTCTTGAGATATCGCAAGAACGAGGCATTTTTGCATATATATATCGAGTCCTGTGACCTTGACCTTTGACCTCATGAACCCCAAAATCTGATCAGATCATTGCCACCCCAAGATCTACACTAACACCAAGTTTGAATTTGATCCATCAACCAGTTCTTGAGATATCGCGAGAACGAGGCATTTTTGCATATATATTGAGTCCTGTGACCTTGACCTTTGACCTCATGACCCCTAAAATCTAATCAGATCATTGTCACCCCAATATGTACACTCATACCAAGTTTGAAATTGATCCGTCAACTGGTTCTTGAGATATCGCGAGAACGAGGCATTTTTGCATATATATTGAGTCCTGTGACCTTGACCTTTGACCTCATGACCCGTAAAATCTAATCAGATCATTGTCACCCCAATATGTACACTCATACCAAGTTTGAAATTGATCCGTCAACTGGTTCTTGAGATATCGCGAGAACGAAAACGGGACGTACGTACGGACGGACGGACGGACGTACGTACGGACGTACGTACGGACGGACGGACGGACGGACGGACGGACGGACGGACGGACGGACGGACAACCCGAAAACATAATGCCTCCGGCCACTTCGTTGGCGGAGGCATAAAAATGCTCTTTGAAACACATACTCAAGATTCTATATTCTTCATGCAAGTATGAGGTTTTTGATTTTTTAAAATCAAACTATGAATGATATTAAATACTTCTAAACTTAACTTTTCACAGACATTTAGGTTTTCTTTATTGCAAATTAAATTCATTTTTTTAAACTTTTTTTTTATAGAACTATGTACAAATTGTGTGTCATACTTACTCTTCCCTCTTTCTCTTTCTTGATTCGATATTTTGGGTATCTTGGCCACTTGGTGTGACAGATACCTGGGTGAAAAAGAACAAAATGTTCAAGAATGATAGATTTATTAAATGTAATTATACTCTAAACTTGATTTTTTAAACAAGAAAAATTCCCTTTTATCCATTATTGGGATGTTGTTAAAAGTAAAGATATTTGACAATTAAAAGAGACTAGTATTCCATAAAATCATTTATAATTCAAAGAGTGCTGTAGTATTTTTGTAATTTAAAAAAGGGAAACCTGTCACTAAAATAAGTGCTTATCAGTTTACCTATATTCAGTATTCTTTTACTTGTTTTTGTTGAAGAAAATGGCAACACTACAATTGTACAGATGTATTTTGTATCAATAATGTGCTATTGGAAGCAATTTCTTTTATATTTCAGTGGACAATAGAAGGTAGAAACAAGGTGATTGCTGTTAATACAGTTCTAGCTTGTTTTCCTGCAGTATTTAGAATATAAGTATGGCAATGTTTTTATTTGATCTGAACCAAAACAGTCAGTCGAAACTTAAACTTTAAAAAATGGCTTTGACCAAAGACAAACAGTTAGTCTTTTTATTACAGCAATATATTTAAACAAGAATAATAATAATCATGTATAATTTCATTGTAGCATGCACATATATCATATTCATATACACTGTAAACATCACAAACAATTTAGAATCTATACAATGTGCATTTACATTGAGTCTATACTGTCCATCTTGAACAGCACAGAAGGAAAATGGCAAATGCTGTTGAAGGTTTTAATGTACGATGGAAAGCTCCCTTCACACACTCAAACTAACTCCTTGAGTGGTGACATGAAGCCCACCGACTAGATCATTATACACTGTTGAATCAGGGAGTGATATATTCAAAGTAGGGAAAATTTAATCTTAACAACCCTATTGGTAAAAGTCAAAATTACAATTATTAAAATATTAATTGTTAAATGGTACCGTGAAACTGCACAATGATTAAGGAGCCAGAAACTAGTGAATGGAAAGTACAAAAATAATAATATTAGATAATATAATATGATAATATAATATTTTCAAAGGTTACTTGCCAACCAAGTCTGCCTGCATTTGCACTTTCAAGTTTGTTTTGGATTGAACCCTAGATGCAAAGTTACAAACTCTTTTATGATTTTTCAAGGGCTCTTTTTAGTATTTCAAGGCTTAGAGTGCCTGAACCATATATATGTATTTTGTCACCGAGCTACCAAACAAACTCACAGTAGTGTGTGTTTATCCTTCTGGCACTCGGCAAACAGTAACATAATACAGGCAAAGTAGCAGCAAAATTAATATTTTTATTTCGGGGGCTCCATTTACGGGGGCTACTTTTCCAACTTTCGGGGGCTACAAATTTCCGGGGCTACTAATAAGCTATAATGCTGTAAGTGAACATTTTATACGCATTTGATCACAATCCAAGCAGAAAAATCTCAGAAAAAATCCCGAAAATCCCCCCAAAAAAATTTTCGCTGCAAAGTAGCCCAATTAGACAAATGAAATAAAGATTTGTCCAAATTTGTTGGCTCCAAACCAAAACTGAGTAGCCAAAAACAACTGAAACAGTTGGAGGACAATGATGTCTTTCTATGTTTTTTAAAATACTGATTCAACTGATTATAAATATGACACAAAAGTTTGAAGTGTCCCCATTTTACTTGCTTAATGGGGCCATCAGGACTACAAAAATAAAATACAAATTATTTTGAACCTGGCCTTTTAACAATGATTACCTTGGGTATTGCAATAGGAGCGGAGCCATTTTCCTGCTTGACTCTCACAGAAGACACTGTAGACGATGTAGCACTCTGTGAAGAGGAAGCAACTGCCAAACCTGCCTGAATAACAGGCTTCAGATCCAATAAATCTGGTTTAGTCTCTGCAAAAATAAAATAAGACATGAGTAAGATACATTTATCACTCAGCAAACAGTATTATAGTTTGATTTAGAAATTGCAATGGGTGAAGAGCCATTTTCTTGCTAGTCATTTCAATACCATTTCAATTCATTTGGAAATACCAAATATCTATATTCATGCTAAATGTGTTTGTCATTGTTGCACGGTAACAACCACATCTACATGTAAATGGTCCTGGTACTGGTAGGACCATTTAAACCACAATGTATATAGTATTCTGTCTGAAGGCAGATTAAAATACCAACCAACAATGAAAAAAGAAAAGAAAATCTGAAATCACCAAATCCATGCATGGATGGTGACCTATTTATACAAATTACATATCACATTTGATTTTGAATATCTTTAATCATACCCACAAAAACTGTTATTTTAGTTCCCTTTTTTTCCTGCAACTCTGTAAAACTGACGAAAACACACCCTCGATCATTGTAAACACAAACATGACTCATAATCGAGTAAGCGAAATCGCCATCTGCGAGCGTGCGCACCGTATCCGTATTCGGATACTATAAGCGCTCGCCGGATCCAAAATCGGATACTATGTCACCACGCTGTGATTTTTGGATCCGCGATCACTTGCAGGAAATACACACAACCGGGGATGCTTGCAAAATTTCTTTAGCATCTCTTAATGACAGCGTGATCTTTGGTACTTGGAACAACGACCAAATAATCTGTTTTCTAAGACCTCTTTTCAAAGAAAGGATAGATATCAATAATTTGGGGTAAGTTTCAAATAAATTTGTTTATATTCATGTTTGTAAAAAGTTGTTTAGCTGCTAATACAAGTGCTGTTCTTTTCAAGTGTAAACTTGTGCAGTTTTTACTGTTCTGTGCCTTCAATTTCAGCTATTGCCAGGTATTCTAAATGGTGTATGAGTGGTAATAACGTGAAATTGTTTATTTTTTAATGGTATGCTTGATAAGTTTCCATTTTCTTGTTAGAAAGATATTTACAATTGAAGTGTTCAGATTATTAATTATGCACTTGAAAGTTATAAATGTGTAAAAAGTAAGTGTAAACTAATAAGGGAATATCACTTTGCATTTTTCGCTCATTACTTGGACTTGGTCATATGACATTCATTTACCATGCTTGGAATTTTCTAGTCCAAGAAGACTAAAGGTAGAGGTTTTTTTTTAACATGTCATACCTTTAGTCCTAGTCCATAGTGTACACATTCTGTATCTAGCCACTTATCCACCCCAAAAACCCTCCAATTTGGTTGGAAATATTTCGGCTACTCACCTGAATTTTCACGACTAGGCAGATGTTTACTCTCTTTCTGCAATTGTGCTGTCCCAAATACATTTACAAGTTGTAATTCTGGTAAAATTAACACTTTTCCGAGGTAAACACAGCCCGATGTTTGTTGACCAAGAATTCCCGTAACATGCTATTCAACGCAATTGCACAATGTAGTATTGTATTCGCCGTGTATAGACATTTGCATAACACACGGCTCGCGAATATAATACCGTTGCATGTACTTGTATAACCTGTATGCGCGCGCGCGCGCGCCGTATCCTCTATATGCAGTATTAGAGGATACGGCGCGCGCGCGTGCAGGTTATACATGCAACGGTATTATATTCGCGAGCCGTGTGCATGTGTTATGCAAATGTCTATACACGGCGAATACAATACTACATTGTGCAATTGCGTTGAATAGCATGTTACGTGAATTCTTGGTCAACAAACATCGGGCTGTGTTTACCTCGGAAAATTGTTAATTTTACGAGAATTACAACTTGTAAACGTATTTGGGACAGCACAATTGCAGAAAGAGAGTAAACATCTGCCTAGTCGTGAAAATTCAGGTGAGTAGCCGAAATATTTCCAACCAAATTGGAGGGTTTTTGGGGTGGATAAGTGGCTAGATACAGAACGTGTACACTATGGACTAGGACTAAAGGTATGACATGTTAAAAAAAAACGTCCAAATGTTAATGTAAATGTCTCTACCTTTAGTCTTCTTGGACTAGAATTTTCACACAACACTCGATCAGCTCAGTGGAAATATCAGCCCACGACGCGATTTGACATGCAGGACTAAAATTTGTGGCCACACTTGCCTTGTTTGGTAGAGAATGCTGATCAATCCTCATCATTCATGCATGCTTAATCTACTAACCTGAGAAATTATGTGCATCAGTCACACAAATTAAGTAACAACAAATTTAAAAGTAAATTTACACAATTTATTAATCTCCCTTTCCTTTTTTTAATAAATTTTTTTTTTGATACCTTTCTTTATAAATATTACTTGGGCCCTATTACTTGCACATCTGGACGACACATCGGCACATAATAATCCCAGTATAGTTTTATATAGCTACTTCAATGGATTACTACATCAATTCAAGCATTTGATTTATGATTTAGATTTATGCAAATACCAACATATATATCGACATATGGGACTAAACTTAATTTTTATACAGTTAGTAGTGATATTAAAAATTCCATTTTCACCTGTAAAAATTGCACCAGGAGTAACTCCACTTCTTTCTTTTCGCTTGAGCAGCTTTGCCTTCAAATCCTCTCTTTTCTTTTTCAAGGCTTCGAGAGCGCTGGCCATGATTTTAGCTGAATTTCTGGTTCTAGTTCACCTCTTAAAAAGTCTTATTTGTGTTGATTCTCCAGCTGAAGCAGAATGACAACCTGAATCTACCGACCAATCCTTCTAGGCCAGGGAAGCACAGCACTAGGTGCGCACAGTGTCACAATACTTGAAACCAATTATTACTGCTATCTTCAGGTAGCTCAAATTGCTAGTCTAAATCCTAGTACCACGTGCATTTCAACTAGTTTAAATGTTTAAATATTATATTTTATGTTTAGATTTAAGATCATTTTCAATGAAAATATACATTGATAACCAAATTGACGTACATGAAAATTCATTTTAAACGTATTTCTCCCTAATCAATGTAAGATTGTTTTATTTAAAGAATAATAGTTAGGACCAAAGACTATTTTGATTACATAACCACTCAGCGATCATAACACTGTCCCTGTAAATGATGCGCGAGGTATACCGTAGTGCCGAGCCGCCGATTTAGCAGAGCTGAGACTAGACGTGCGGAGGTCAGCTGATATGATCTTGTATGTTTTTAGTGGATTTCAATGAGATTGGGCCACCTTTTTTGTATGAGCGCAGACAGTCGACGTCTATTGTCAGATTGTTACCAATTATGCTGGTGCCGATGTCCAGAGTAAATGTTTATTGACCCGCTGTCGCTGACGTGCTGGATCTGATTCTGGTTTTCTTTCTGTAATTCTGGACTAGCAACTTTTATAAAACACACGCAGATGTGACGTAAATGTTAACTGATTTTATTTCTCCACAGACAACAATAATTTTGAGCATACAAAGGTAGCTAGAACTTGAGCTAGAGTGTGATCTTAAGTTAAAGGCAACCATGGGATCAGTGGACAAGATCAGCGGGTTCCAGTTCGCCATTGATCGTGGTGGCACGTTTACCGACATCTATTGTCGCTGTCCCTCGGGCAAGGAGATCGTGATGAAGCTGTTGTCAGTGGATCCACTCAACTACCCTGATGCACCGAAGGAGGGCATTCGCAGGATCCTAGAACGGGTAATAGTACTAATTCAATTTCAATTTATTTAGCATTTCCATAAAACATACATTATAAAAATACAACCAATAAATAGGGAATACTACACATTTATAAACAATGAAAATGCAAAGAGATTGAATTGAATTGAATTGATTTATTCGGCAAAAAGTAAAATACAAAATATCGCAAAATAAATTTAACATACACAATTTAAAGCCGGGGACCCTCTGTGAAGCAGCAGCAGAGTTGTATTGAGGCCCAATAAATAGACATTTACAATAAAACGACGAGCAGCATAGAGCAGTACTTTATATATCACAATCATACGCATCCACACAGGGATAGGAAAGAGAGAGAGAGAAAGGGGGAGGAGATCTAGTCAGGTCATGGATGATGCAGCAGAAAGACAGAGCCTTATATAAAAGCTGCATCCTTACATAAAACTACAACATGTATCACCCTCCGTACAAAATAAAATATGTTTCTAATACAAATATTCATTAGAATAATAATCATAGTCATCATCATCATAAATAATAATAATAATAATAATAATAATAGGATGATAATGATAATAATTATACTACTACTACTTATAATAATTATAATAACAATGATTAAAACAAGTAATTACAACAATTAATTGTATGGTTGGCAGTTGAAAATTATAGGAATGATAAAAAGTATCTAATTTTTGTTAGTTTCTTTTTAATTTATCAAGCCAGTGTATATAATCATTACATTTGTGTTTTAAAAGAACGTAATATATTGTTGAATAATATTTAATTGTTATTTTCCCCTTTTTCCAAAGGAAACTGGAGTATCGATGCCCCAAGGACAGGCCCGTTGATACGTCGATGGTAGACTGGATCAGGATGGGGACCAACGGTGGCCACCAATGCCCTCCTGGAGAGGAAGGGGGAGAGGATGGCACTGGCTATCACAAAGGGCTTCAGGGATCTCCTCTACATAGGCAACCAGGCACGACCAAAGGATCTTTGATCTGGTAAGTCAAGCCTCCAACTAATTTGTTTTAACTACTTGCCCATTTAGGCAAGTAAAATCATGAATATTCACATTTCACTTGCCCCAAACACAACAGGTGAAACAAACAAAAACATTAATCATGCTGGTTATAGCTCAATCTACTTGGCAAATTTCTCACAAGTTTCTAGATGGAGATTCACACATAATAAGGCATTATATTTCGCTCACGAAAATGAACAGAAATGTTAGTGCCAGATTGGGGGCAACCAAATCAGACCATTTATGAATTTATTTGCCCGAAATACCCGGGCTAGTGTCGAGCCTTTAGTTACAGTGGGAAGGAAGGTGATGGTTGGTCAATTGTTCTTCCATGCCCCCCCCCCCCCCTCCAAAAAAAAGGGGGGGGGAAAGGGGGAGAAAAGAATAGTGACATACTTATTCAGGTTATTCTCTTTCTTATTGTGGTATGAAATGCGCCCCCCCCCCCCCCCCACCCCCCCATCATGAGAATTCATTTTTAATTCCCCTTAATACCTCATGTGTGTTGATTAAAAACATACACTATTTAAATGAACAATTAACATGAGTTGTATGCATAATTAGATGGGAAATCAGATCAGATTCCAGTCAAATTATTTCCATTGTCCAATTGCATAATATATAAATGCAT
This sequence comes from Echinarachnius parma, assembly GCA_037951105.1. NCBI lineage: Eukaryota > Metazoa > Echinodermata > Echinoidea > Clypeasteroida > Echinarachniidae > Echinarachnius > Echinarachnius parma. The sequence continues at coordinate 3,646 of JBAMJV010007038.1, read as the reverse complement.
GATGTATACATTTACCATTTCAAAGAAATCAAATCTAAAAAACCCAGTATGTTAGACCCTTTCTGGAATAAGATTTAGATCAATTGTAGCTCGCTAAATTTACTGCAACTGTGCACCATTCAAAATACAAACTTGTGCACTAGCTTTGCCATGCATGCCTGACCAAACTCAATCTGTCAGTCATGCATGCATGGCCAAGTGTGCTTGTTTGGCTTGAGCCTGCTTGACAATGAAATCCATACAAAATCTCTGCCAGCTTTGAAAGAAAGGGACATATTATACAGAAAAGAGGTCATTTGTGTAGGGTTGAGAAGTTTTTAGCATTCTGTGGAGGGTAAATACAGCAAAGTTCACAGTGAATAGAGTATACAGACACATTGGACATTCTTTGTCAAATACATTATAATATACAAAATACTATATAACGTATACATGTATATGTTCTGAATTCATTATTGATTTTAAGCATATACCCTTCTGTCCCTATATACCTAGCACTTATTCATATTTTAGTTGCCAGCGGCTAAACTTGTAAGCAATACAAAGTTTTTAAGTCACCAAATAGTATCTGGGTAAGCTATAACCGGTAGTTGTTGGAAACTAGCAGTATCTGTTGTCTCATACTTAGCCATATGTCATGTTTAATATAATAGGGTGGATCGAACTATAAAGCTAGATGTGTGGTTTTATATGATTGCATCATTCAATAATATAATAATGCTTTGTCCCAGACTCAGTTCATATATGTCCAGTGTTCTCATGCAGGGCCAGAGGATTTACTGATCAATGAAATTCAATGCTGGTTTTATAAGCTCTGTGAAAAATTGAAGTAAGTTTACATAAATGTACAAATAAAAGAGGATATGGAAATCATTCAAATCAGTCTGACTGACTATGTGCGCCTAACTGACTGGAATACTCCCTAGGAAGTGGAAAATATGCACTTGCAGTGTGTATCCCTTGACCAGGGTAATAATGATAGGACTTGTTTAATTTAGCGCTATGATAATCAACTTCAAGTGAAAAGCGCTATACAAATAACCGTTATTATTATTTTTACCAAACAAGCACAAAATACAGTACTCCCCACTTAATTGGGAAGGCTTTTGCAAGGTAATTTTGCTCCTTTTACAAACAGACCCGTGTACCCGATTATAAGTGATGAAAAAATCCATTATAAGGAACATGAGAAATTATGTTTAGTCAAATCCTATCCCTTTTAACCAGTTTCCTAGTACGACGTTCTGAAATCCTGGTAGATTTTGTACGTAGCCCACCCGGTTCCTGAAGGCAATGGGTTAACAAGTGTACGCCTTTAAATGTTACCCCATTATGTGGAGACAACTGACAACATCTGTGTATACCTTGTAGCTTGAATAGTATAATAATAATAATACACAGTTTTTATATAGCGCATATCACATTGCAGATGCACATCTCTATAATACAATGTATATGTGCTTGTATTATTACTCTGGTCGTTACTGGTACGTGGTACAGTTCAGACCCACGCAATTATCATATTATAGTATGATGCAATAGTACAGAAAACAAAAGAGTTTCATGCACAGAGTGTATTGTGTACGAATATGACAGGGGAAAAAACAGCTAGAGAAGGGGGTATGTTGTGGGGGAGGGGGGGGGGGGGAGAAAAGGCTGGTTTTGAAGCAAAATTGATTATTGTTGATCTGGTATACCAATTGTTGCTTCAATTCTACAGTATATTTTATGTAGGTTACCAGTAGTACAATGTATTTCAACTTGATTCATGTGCTTAACTTTAATGCGCACAGATTATTGTTCACTAAATAGAGTAAATATTGTATTATATTTTTGAATTTATTTTTTATTGTAACCCTGTGCCCCTGCAGTCCTGTTTCCTGTGTTCTTTGTACCCATCTCGATATGTTTATTTCCTGCCTTGTAATCCTCAAATAAAATCAATCAGGATCATCTTGCTCAAAACAAATAAAAAGTTATGGACAAACACATAGATTGTTCAGTATTTTAAGGCAACGTTATAAAACGAATGTCAATATTCTCAGATAAGCCTGGGGCCCGGCCCGGATTGCCGGGCCAAACCCGCCGGGTTTGGCTTCCCGGCCGGGCCGGGCCGGGTTCCGGGTTGGAGAGACGATTGCCAAAACCCGGGGGAAAAAACCCGGTAAAAAACATGTGTTTTTGGAAAAGTTATATTCCCGTTTGAATGACACACTTATTCCAGTTTGTAAGTGGAAAACGGGACCAAAACAACGTCAAAACATTTCCGATATCTGCTAAATAAGTTGATTTTTAAATCGGGATTTGTCGACAATTCGATGAAGTTCCGTTTCAGATATTTGGGGGCTTTTTGGGGTATCATTTTCTCTTGGGCTGTTGGGCATATCAAAGTTTTTTCAGCATACCATATCGTAACTTTGTTTGCTAATTTTGAGAAGATGATAACGATGTTCCAGATAAGTTTGACATCGTTTTATCAGCAATCATTTTGATATTGCCTGCTCTTATTTTGCGATGATGAAAACGATGTTTCATATTTGTTTTGCGCAGTGGCGTAGACAGGTTCTTACACCTGGGGGGGATGATTTGCCGTTCACCGGACCAAGACCAATTTTTCGAGACCAAGTCGTCTTAGTGGAGAGGGGGGGGGTAGATGTTAAGATGATCGTGGGACAGGGGCGGATCTAGCTTTTTGCCAAAGGGTGGGGGGGGGGGGTTTGACCCAATGACGATGCGGAGTGCCGCAAAGCGGCGAAAAAAATGTGGGCGTTTTTGGATCTTTTTGGCAGCCCTAGCCGCGAAGCGGCGAAAAATTTTGACGTTTTGAGCGTTGTTTGGTAGCCCAAGCCGCGAAGCGGCGAAATTTTTTGGCGTTTTTTGCGTTGTTTGCATTTTTTGGCAGCCCAAGGGGGGGGGTTAAACCCCCTAACCCCCCCCCCCCCCGTAGATCCGCCACTGTGGGAGCGAAGTGACTATGTGGGGGGGGGGGGGGGGGGGGGAGGGTGTGTCCCCCTCCTAAGCTAGAGAGATTTTGCATTTTGGGACTTGAAATTGTGCATTCTGGTGCTTACCTAGATAGGAAGCGGCGCTTTTTGTTTGCTATTTTGAACCCCCATACCCCCCCCCCCCCCTCCCCCCCGTAGATCTGTCACTGATATGCACCTCAACACAGGGAGCGAAGTGACTGAGCGGCGGGAGGGCTCCCATGCAAGGGAGATTTTGCATTTTTGGACTTGAAATAGTGCAATCTGGTGCTTACCAAGAGAGGAAATTCGGGCTCTACATTGACTGTATCTGGGAAAGGGTGTCATGATTTGATCGACCAGAAATTTTAAATACATTTTCACGGAGAAAACAAATAGTTGACAAATATGGACCCCAACATAAATATTGTATTTATATGGAGCATCATACACAGTTCTAACTTAACCATTATGCCGCATTATATGATCCGACAACCCTATCGCCAAGAATGAGTCCCGAGGGGTGAAGCTACCGAGGGCTGGGCAGGGTCAAATATGGAGGGTTTGGAAGGGGGGATCCCCTCCCACGGAGAAGATTTTGCATTTATATACTTGAAATGGTGCAATTTCGTGCACACCACACAAGTAGCCAGAGCAATGCCAGCCTAAACTGGAGCTACGTG
>JBAMJV010007037.1:0-28886 GCA_037951105.1 Echinarachnius parma | reverse complement strand
TACTACATATTGTGATGCCATTTCCCCCGACTCTGGCTTGGCACTCCGGTATATCTTCCTGAACCCTTCGCTAGTGAGTGCGTATAATCTCTTCAGGATGGCTGTCTTCACCTTGCATAGTTGAGGGCGTCATTGTCATCCAATCTCGCGTGTCGAGAGCCTTTCCAGTAAGAAGGGCGCTTTAATGGACAGCCCAAACCTCACGCGGCCAGGCCTGGGCGGTGGCGTATCTTTCAAACCTATTTACGTAGGTATCTGCCCAAGTCGAAATTCCCATAGAAACCATGGGACAATGCTATGGGTCCCCTATGGGTTTCCTATGATGTTCTATGGATTTTCTATGATGCTCTTTGGGTTTTCTATGATGTTCTATGGATTTTCCATGATGTTCTATGATGTTCTATGGGTTTTCTATGATGTTCTATGATGTTCTATGGGACCCATAGAAATTTACCAGGTCGAAAGTCCCCACAAATCAAAACCCATAGAAAGACCCATTGAAATCCCATAGAGACCCATAGACACCCATGTTCCACTTTCCCTATTGAAAGCCATATAGGATCCCTTAGAAACCATTAGGCCTATGGGTGTCTATGGGATTCCTATGGGTCTAATTGGTTCTATGGGAATTTCAACCTGGGTATACAGTATACAGTATAATCAAGTTCAATAAATCTGGAAAGAAAAAAAATGATAAAAAAAGAAAACAAAGATATAGAGAAAACAAGCATTAATTACATGATACTTGATATCACAACATTTATTGATAAAAGAAAGAAAGAAAAACGTTTTGGGCAACCCGGGACTTGAACTACAGAACTTTGGGACTGTAGGGAACATCTGCCTACACTGCACCATTAGCTATTTCACTGATTTGTGGGGAAATTATGAATGTGTAATGATTAACAATCACAATTTACAGCTGGATTTTCATTCGCGAAAAAGCCTAATAACTGTTGCCTATCACAACCTCTTTTTTTGTATTATGACACGGTATGATGTCGGAAAATCCGATGTTTTATTAGAAATATGATGCCTTCACTTGTAGTGAGAAGTGTGGCTGAGTTGTGTTTCAAATTAAGGATTTTCAGCGACTTTTATCTGCTGTGGAAGGATCATAGAACTCTATGGGAAGGATATTCAAAATCATCATTCTTATATCTACCACTAGAGGGTGGTATTTCAATTTTGGTGACAGCGGCAAAACTGAACAACACAAATTATGCCAGTTTGAACTTCAGGATTACAAAATCCTCTTTTGACAGAATAGGAAATAGAATTAGAGGAAGGCAAAATAATAAGAAAGTAAAGAGAAATATGTAAAATACAGTAAAAGACTCGTTATTTATTTCTTGTTTGTTATACCTGCTCAGAGTCATTTTGATTACCCTGTCTGTAGCTTATCTTAGACATGTTTATAAAAACAAGAATATGAATTTATCGTGTATTTTGTGCCTCATATCGGAATATAAAGGGATCTAGTAGCATTGTCCAAATCCTCATACTAAATTGAAACTCGTATACCTTATTGCATTCGTATTCAAAAGGCTATAGTATTGCAATGAGCTTGCAATTTGAGCTAGTAAATGATTATTACTTTGCATTATAATTCGCTTTTTACTTTGTCATAAAGCATCCATTTGTATATATCTCATCTATCTCATTATGATCATCTATCTCTCTTTCTTTCTATCTTTCTCTTTTTCTCTCTCTTTCTTTCTCTCTCTCTCTCTTTCTTTCTTTCTTTCTTTCTTTCTTTCTTTCTATCTTTCTTTCTTTCTTTCTTTCTTTCTTTCTTTCTTTCTTTCTTTCTTTCTTTCTTTCTTTCTTTCTTTCTTTCTTTCTTTCTTTCTCTCTCTATATCTATTTATCTATCTATCTATCTATATATCTATCTATCGATATAACAACTGCTCATAATTTCATAACCGATAATTGTTTCAAGATTTCATCTTGCCACAATGTTGGTACAACTGTTATTTATATTATGTGTGATAATAAGAGAAATTCATCACTTTATTGCTGAATGAGCACAGAATAAGGACAAAATGGCCCAGTTCAAAAGTCACATAAAGCATTGTTCGTGCCTGTACATTGTTGTGAAACAGCACATGTGGCTGAATGCATTGATTATGGTTTATGAAACAATGCTGTTTGATATTCAATTAATTTTGATTTGTTATGGCATATGTGGTAAAATGCATTGATTGCAAATGGAAAAACGGTGCATTTTTATAATTTTCACTACTCAATAAATTGTAGTGATGATAAAACTTTTGCGAATTTGAAAATATGACAAATTTCTCTTTAATGTGTGCTCATTCAATGATTCAACCATGCATTGATGTTTACCGACATTGTTTTCCTAACTACCATTAGGATATTTTGGCAAGACGAAATCGTGAAACGATTCTTGGTTATGGAATTATGGGCAATTGTGTAGTAGGATAGGGGGTAGTTAGTTTATATCGATCACTGTAATCTGACTCATCATGTTCCATGTATTTATTTGTATTTATTTGTCTGTATATTTTGGCATTTTCAATATTTCAACAGGTACATACCGTACATACAATTTGGCAGTTTGAGTTCACACACGAACACTGAACACGAGCAAAAGGAAACACACATCAACACTGTACAAGAAGCTAACATTATTGTGCTAGTATTTAATGAAGTCTTAAACTCGTATAGTTGCGTATGTCATGTTACGTACAACATTGGCTGGTAAATACAGAGTTAACTACATAATGCGTGCCTTTTATGCTGGTGCAAAGATGGTGAAAATGTGTTTTTATCTCCTCGCTCAAAAGTATATACACATACACGCCGTACAAAAGAGTTGGTTCAGTATAAAAACCTACGAAATACAGTTGACAATCTGCTACATGTATTATGTACAACAACACGTGAATTTCAATCGTAATTTGATTAGTGTTAGTCTATTTCAATCTTCGTTTAATGTATGTGCACAGCGTGGCCTACATCAAATGAAACGGTCTTTTTTTCATAACATAATATGGCAACTTACTTAGGATTGATTCCAGTAGATCCTCAAACGGAGAAAATTATATACCACGATTAGCTAATTAATGAAACTGCCATAAAAATGATAAATTCCTATTTCTAGACTGCTGTTATTCAACTTTATCATAATACAATATATAAACAGCATACGTTCGTAACTGCAATACGCGATACGGTATACTAACGTAGGCTACAGTTTATGTACTGATATTGCATTATATAACTACCTCGGTTCAAACACACGGTATCTGACCATGAACAAAATGAACATAAATTAAAATGAGCAAAATAAATATGAATGCGTTTCGGCGGGAATTGAACCTGAGACCACTGGTTGGCAAGATCGGCGCTTCACACCACTGAGCCCAAAGGCTCTTTCATGATGAATGAAAGTATATCTTAAGTACACATTTCAATGCTCGTATGGCTCTGTGGTGACAGTTCCGGTATGATTATTTGGAGGTCTCAGGTTATATTGCTTACGAATTAAGCAGATTGTCTTAAGTTTGTTTATTTTCGAAGCGTATATTTGTATTTTCAACATTGCAAAAAATAATGTTAATCTCTTTACTTTCATTTGTATTTATTTATACTTTTCTGAACTTTTAATTCATTCACTCTAGTCTTAAGTGAAGTTGATTCTATCTTTGTGCTACAAACCGATTACGTTCGTATAATATCTCCTTCCATGTTTGGCCTCAGCAGGCCGTTGTTGCATAAATCATTTAGATAAACCTACATGTTCCTGTAACAATTCATTTGCTCTGGGAAAGACATGGCTGTTATGTACTGGCGATTACCGGTGGTTAAATATCCTATCAAAATTTGAATCAATGCATTCTTATTTCGGTCGGTTAAGGTTAAAGTGAAACAATATCAATCTATTCCGGATTCATGCGTGGGCTCAGACGAGTTAAATAACTCATCCAGGTAAAGTTGGCCGGGATCTCTGCCCACGGGATTCGGTAATACTCAGGGGCGTCGATCCGTTTTTGCGATTGGGGGGGGGGTGGGCGAAATTTTGAAACATTTTCCAGAGTGACCACTGAGAGAGCTAAAAGCCCCACATTGGCATGCCCGGAAGGTTTATTATGCACTCATTGAAAGTGTCTTGATGGCTCGAAGACCTGACTTTGGGGGGCACCCACATGTGGGGACAATAATGGGGTTTCAGGGGGCGGAGCCCCCGGAAGCTTTTAAATTTCAGACATTTGCAACTCCTTTCATGGGTGTTAAAATTGTATTCTGTGGCGGTGTGCAATCTATAGATGAGGGTTTAATAAACTTCGTTTGAGGTGTGCGTTTGAGAAATTACACTGGCCAACGAATTTTGAAAGGTGAGTTTCCGCAACCAAAATGAAACTTGCAATATGAGAAACTGTATGCGCGCGAAGCGCGGTGCAAAAAAAGAGATTTACAATTCTTTTCAAACTAAACAACGGAAAATTTGAAGATTAATTATTGATAAAATGTGTCTTTCCCCTCTTTGGCATTATATCACTAGATTTGTTTCTTCCTCATTTTCAGAATTATTTGGGGGGGGGGGGGCGATGGATCTATCGTTTATATAATGCTTATCGCCATTTAAATGGTTAAATGGATGTTCCGTTTATGCTATTTCAGAAAACAGACATAGCGATGGTTATTTGACGATGTCAAGTCATGCATGAATGACTATTCCTGAACGTCTCTATTGAAGAAAATATGTTTGTTTTTAATTTGATATATAATAAGATATAATTCATCGTTAACAAATATGAGATATTTTGTCTTAAAAAGGTGTCTTGTTTCTTTTTTGCGGAATATATACCTTCTCTAAACACAGTAATCACAACGAATGATACGAAACAACACTAATTATATTTACAAACATAATCAAATGAGATTTGTTTTGTTTAGTGCAGCAAAATTAAATTAAATTTAAATAAATCGTGTTTTTTTTTTAATTTAATCGCCCGATTCACTTGTGACAGCAGTCATATTCTCCAAAATGTTAACAAACATCAAAATGCAATTCCTCCTAACCAATAACGATCCAATCGCTCATGAATCACAACAACTCTAATCATGTGTATTATTTTGAATCCAAATACTTAATCTGTCCCAATGGGAGCTCAGAACAATAACAACTGACTAAAAATAACTCACCAGGTATGACTGTATCATCGTTTTGTTTTAGCAAGGTCGAAAAGTATACAAATTAACAATAACATATTTTATTTACAGGCGTACAAATATTCTAAGGACTACTTTATACACTTATTGCTAAGAACATTTGTATCTATCAGGAGTTGGTTATATAACTTTCCAGGAATTCAAAACATTCAAGAATCTTTTTATCATATAGACTACCAATCTTTGCAATAAAAAGTGACAAATATTTAAATCAGATAGTTTCTAATACGATCCCTGTCAGATCGACACTTGTCATACATGTCGTGTCAGCAAGTCAGACTATCAACTAACTCCTCGTAGTAACGTTGGCCATGATGCCACCCTTCCGCTTGATTACATGGTTTTACTCCCGCGGTCTAGGGAATCACCACTCGCTTGAAAGGTAGCAGGAGCCAGAATGATCAATTGCCATCCTTTCGCTTAATTACATGGTTTTACTCCCGCGGTCTAGGATATCACCACTCGCTTGAAAGGTAGCAGGAGCCAGCATGATCTATTGCCACCCTTTCGCTTAATTACATGGTTTTACTCGCGCGGTCTAGGATATCACCACTCGCTTGAAATGTAGCAGGAGCCAGCATGATCTATTGCCACCCTTTCGCTTGATTACATGGTTTTACTCCCGCGGTCTAGGATATCACCACTCGCTTGAAAGGTAGCAGGAGCCAGCATGATCAACTGCCACCCTTTCGCTTGATTACATGGTTTTACTCCCGCGGTCTAGGATATCACCACTCGCTTGAAAGGTAGCAGGAGCCAGCATGATCAATTGCCACCTTTCGCTTGATTACATGGTTTTACTCCCGCGGTCTAGGGAATCACCACTCGCTTGAAAGGTGGCCGGAGCCAGCATGATCAATTGCACGGGCGTCGATCTGTCATTGATACCCATTGATCAGGGGGGGATGATCCATTCATCCCACCCTGATGAATGGGTATTACGTAAGTATCGACGACCGTGATCAATTGCCACCCTTTGGCTTGATTACATGGTATTACTCCCGCGGTCTAGGAAATCACCACTCACTTGAAAGGTGGCCGGAGCCAGCATGATCAGGGCAGATGACGTAATCACTCAATGAAGGAGTAATATAAACCTCATAGCAACGGGTGACTACATACAGCCATAATTTGCTTACAACTCGAGGTAAACGAAAATGTTGCTTTTCATTGACGATCGTTATGTACAGGGAAAATAAGCCACACCCATTGATTAACATATACTTAATTGTAGATGCATGTTAGGTAATATTACTCCCTAGTATCATAGTGAGGTGTGTTTTTTAAGTATTGTTGATTTATATGAGGGTTCGAGTAGAATTTTTTTTTCCAGTAGTACCCGAGTGTTCACCTCTTAAACACTTTATTAAAGTTTATGCCTGGACATAATATGAAACTAATAATTAATCTTCCGATTGTCTATTTTCAGGTGTTTCCAGGCTCTTAACATCAATGATGCGTGACAACGCCAATTTTTCAAATATAGATGATCTTTTCCCTGTTAAGGAAGTAAAGTAATTATTCCTCCTCTCATTGAGGGACAAAGTTCACCATTTTCAAAACATTGATTAAATACTTGGCATAGGTCATCTTTTAACTCATGCCAAAATACATTATAAAAATTACCAGAAATCCCATCTGATCCGGGTGTTTTATCATTGGGCATAGACATAACTGCTTCAAAACACTCGTCTTCTGTAATGGGTCCTTCACATAAAACTGCAGATTCTTCTTCTAAAACGGGTAAATCATATTCATCCCAATGAAATTTAGTATTTGCCTGTTCTGTGTTTCTAGTTGAATACAATTCTTCATAACAATTATTCTCTTCCACCAGGATATCTTTAGGCTCTGTTACCAGTGTCCCATTGGCGTATAATTTTGTTATATGTTTTTTATCCAAATTCTGTTTTTCTAGGTTAAGAAAATATCGTGTATTCTTTTTTCCTACAGCTATCCAAGTTGCTCTTGTACGAACCATTACACCTCTTATATAAATATCAGTTTCATATACATCAATCATTTCTTTCAAGTCATTATTACGAGGATCCACATTTAAAAGTTGTTGTGTTTTATCGATTTTTTTATTTTATTTGTCTATGTGTTGAAAATTCTCCTTTTCCCATTTCTTGTCCGTGCCTGTTTCCCCAGGCTCAGTTAAAAAAAAAAATAGCCTAATTTCATCTTTTATTTTTTCATTCATCAATAAGGAAGAATTAAGTTTCCAAAACCGGGTCCCCTCTTCGGAACCGAACGATTTATTACAATAGTTATAGCTGAATAGTCGCTACGATAACCAAACTTAATATCGCATTCATTAACAAACTATCGTAGACTACTAGAAATAAGAAAATAATCGATTCTACTTTGAGACACATTTGATTGCCAAGTATATTGAACCTTACATGGGTTTTCAACACGCCAAATATCAATCAAATCGTAATCCTGTTTTAAAGTTTCAAGGCAATCATAGCATTTAGGGTGATATTGTTTTAAAGTTGGGTGTCTATCTAAAAAAGAGTTTTGTACCGTGTTCCAGTCTCCAACAATAATTAGTGGCTCTGACCCATACGTTCCTAACATTTCCTGCAATGTATTAAATACATTACAATCATCATTATTGGGACCATATACATTAACAACAGTGACATTTACATGTTCATGCATTACATTTAAGATAAGAATTCGACCTTGAGTATCTCTATGGATTGAGGACATTTTCAAATTAGTATTTGATTTAATTAAAATACATACTCCTGCACTGCAAGATGTACCATGAGAAAAGTAACATTTAAATCCCCATTCACTTGTCCATATTTTCTCTGAATTGTTAACACTGTGTGTTTCTTGTTAAAAGATATATCGAATTGCATGTTTCTAAAATAATCAAACATGCAACTTCTTTTTAATCTATTGCAGACCTCTTACATTGAGTGAACATATTTGTACATGAAGTGTTTCGTCAGCCATAGCCTTTTGATGGATATATAGTGTTGCAGTCGAATTAAATTATTTTAAACTTTATGAAGCACGTTGATATTATATAGTACATATAAAATAAAACTTCAGCACATAGATCAAGTCTTTGATCAATTGAAATAAAAACATAAGAGGTGGACGTTGCTCCTTAGCAATCATCTTGTCTACCAAAGTATAAATAGTCATATAGGGTAAAACAAAACATGAGCATCTAATGTCTTCAGAAAGTAGGCTTTATTTATCAACCTACGATATATAAAAAAAAATATATATATATATATTTTTTTTCTTTTTTAACTAGTAACTGTTATCATCGTTTATGTCTGATAATCTGAGGGTTTTTAGTGGACCAGGAGCATCCTTTGGGCCGGTTTTGTACTTGATCACCCTCGGCACTGAGTAGGGTATGAACGCGAATTTGTTCTCTTGTCGCATCTTTTTCACTGTTACCATCCGCCTTTTATGCTCTTCCCGGTTGTCTTTGTGTACGTCATCACTGATACCAACGCGCGAGCCTCGGATTCGAACGTCTTTCAACGCAGAGCTGCGTTTGAGGAATAAATTAAGACTCTGCCAATCCCGTCCGCAGTGCAGTGATCGAAGTTGCACGGAATGTACGCGCCCGCGGAGGCAGCTAGCTAGCGCAGCGAGCGTTCGGCCCGTCCAGAGCTGCGGCCATGCCAACCCTGCCCCGGTAGACATCGCTTAGATATCAAAGCAAGCACAACTATGTCTAAAATCGTTCATATTACTAAATAATTAGTTTAAATTCTCACCTCTGAATACGTCAATTAGTTCAGCGAGTCCGAACTCCTCCAAAGTCTTGACGGTAAAGTCAACAGTTTTTTAAACAACAACATAAAACACCTGACTTTTTTAAACAATATTTTTAAGCAACAACTTTGAACAACTGACTTTTAAACAATATTTTTGAACAACACTTTTAAACAACGGACTTTTTAAAACAATATTGCTAAAGAAAGCTTAAACAACCATTCTGTTTAAAATCTATTGTTTAAATAGTTGTTTACAATTTTAAACAACTTACTGTTTAAAGATTAAACAATCTTAGTTGTTCAACATTTTAAACAATGTTGTTAGAGGGACCGGCTTAAACAGCGTTTTGGGCTGTTGTTTAATTTTGTTTTGCTGTGTAGGAGAATGTTCTTTTCTGTGTTGCGGTTGACTAAGTCTGCCACATTCTTTCGAATCTCATTTGCATATTCGTAGTCAGCCTTTCCCGCACGAATTTCTCCCACATTTTCTTTCAATTCCGTCACCTCATTTTCAAGAAATTCTACACCATTTTCCAGATCTGTCAATCTTGTGTCAAAATTCTTCATTTTCATCTCAATGTTTGTGACCTTTTTCGATATCTCGTCAACTTTCTTACACACTTCATCCAGCACAGAACATGTGCTAAACGGATGTTCTGACATTCACAGCAATATTCTGATATGTTATGACGAATTTTGAACAAATATGTTGCTCTGCACATACCCTCACAGATTTATTTCCACACACATTTAAAGTCAATAACCTGCAATGAAGTCGCAACATATGTTCTCAAAAATAAAAATTGAAAGTAGCTAGGGGAGAGAGAGAGTCTGAGGAGCATGTATGTATTCATCGGAAATTTATAATGGTTGCATTGCTAATGTTATGCACCTTGTATTTATCTAAGCTCACATAACCATCAGTTCTTTAAGCGCCCCATTATAACCCAAAACTAATGTACTGTATTATCAACCCTGAGCGAATGCATCATGTTGTAGAAAAGCGGGTAAATACATTTTCTCACAATCCAAACGATTTATGGTGAACATAATTATAATCACTTCCCGGGAATATACACTCTGTTTAAACTGTTTACAATCATTGTAATGCTTATGATGATATTGTATGCATGAAAAGACTATTGACGACTGAGTGAGTGAGTTGTGATTTTTATAATTGTAATGCTGCGAAGTTTTGCGTAAGGAATGGGATGATGATATAATCATTTCCCCGGTATAAACACCCCCTCCCCTCCCTGACAAAATAATACATCTCTCCTAAACCTGCCACATGCTGGCGTCATTGCAAACCGTGAAACGACCAGCTGAGAGGGGTGAACGGCTCGGTGTACAAATGAAGAGCTCGTTTCCAAAACAAAGTTTGGTCCATTTTCCATCAATATTCATTTTTTTTTAGCTTAATCTATAGATTTAAAGTCAACAGAAAACTCAAATTAACACTGGAAATCTGTTAAAATTTACAAAGAAATTGATTTTGTTCAAAGAGATAAAGTCCAACACAGTATTGTTTCCAAAAAAGGTTAGGTCCAAAAGGAAAGGAAAACAAAATTAATAAAAACATGTGAATTTTGAGACTTCAATCAACTATCATTGTACGATTATGTTGGCTCGCCTGGAGCATAATGATATTTTATTATACAAATAGTGCATGGTTTGGAGTTGAATATACCAGAATAGAAAACGATACATGTTTAATTTCTTGAGAGCGATTATATTGCATCGAGGCCGCAGGCCGAGTGCAATATAATCACACGAGAGAAATTAAAAATGTAGAGGTGTCTATTGTGGAATATTTAACGACAAGAAGCATGTACTATTTGTTATATAAGATGATTATTTTAAGGAACTGATATGGTTATCATGTTGATAAACCCGAATTGACCTTGCTCAAATTGTGAGTGTTCTCTCCAGCCATCGTCGGCCCTGCGTACTTTGTACAAGTGCCAGCGCGTATTATAAATAATTGCGCGCTCTGCGCATTTTCCCCATTCAAGAACAAGCGCACAAGAGCACATTACGCGCTCCAAGGCCATCCCCTGCGCAGCTCGTTTGGCTCTATATGGTCAGTTTGTATAGCAAGGGGTTGCAATACCGAACGGGTTGTATTACCGTACATGCAAATTCCAATAGGAAAAACGTTCGAATTTTGAAAGTTGAATTTGAAAGTCGGCATTAACGGAGGATAATAAATGGATGTTTAGCAAACATTTTCCACCATTTCCCGAAGAAAATAAGCGCCCTGAGGCGTTATACGCGCGTTTTGCCGCGCACCAGTGACAGCGCGCATGTCAATGACATTCCCATGCAAAACATTCACGTTTGGTGCGTCCGGTTAATACAACCCGGTTTGTGCACCACAAACAATTCTGCTTTCTTGAAAGGGTGCCGTAAAAGCTCAATTTGAGTAAGTTTGCCGCTTTTTTCTACGAAATAAGTTATCAATTCTTTATCTTGAGAATATATAGATCACTTATTTGTGTTTTATTCATATCTCTGTTCTTCATGTTGATCGTTTTCATGGCGTAAAGAAATGGTATCCGGTAATAGGACCCAATACCATACATACTGAAAAGTTATAGTGCATATGCACTATAACTTTGCCATCTACTTTACCGGATTAAGCATCGGTAATCAACCAATGGGAATGCTCAATTTACCTTAATTATGACGTGATCATCTTATATAATGATATAATAATGTTACTTAGTGTGAAATATCTGCTTAGCTTTAGCCCACCAGCCCTATTGATTGAACATCAATATTTGAAAGGGACCGCGGAACCGGGGGGGGGGGGGGGGGGGGGGGGTTCTGTCTCATCTTTTTCTTGTATGTTGTTGTACTGAATATTCATTTGCTTGGATTTGTATGGAATATGAATTATATACCGCTAATATAATTGTGCATGCCAGAAAACAACACACTATAATAACATAAATGTGAAAAGGGTCATTGTTTATCTATATGTTTAACAAGCACTCATAAACCGTCGAAGAATTTTTTCTATCTCAGTGCAAATACATCTATTTATTGCATTTTATTTACTTGTGAATACACTGCAGTTATTCATTTCGAGTATGCAAACAAATTATGTTAACTACGCATGCGAAAGCTGATAACGCTAACAACGACCTCTGTACAGTATTTAGAAGGACTAACTTATGAGTCTGTCAAAAGTTCGCAAACACTATCATTGCACAAATATGGATAGCTGTGTGAAGTTATTTAAAGGGATCTATTAACATTGCCTTACAACACTTACTTTTTACAGCCCGTGATGTTTTCCAATATAATAATAAATAATAATATATATTATGTATAATTGTTTTCGTATATTATCCGTACGTGCATGGAACAGTTTATGTTTTGTTGATTTGCCTTTCGTAAGCAAATGAATTGTCCCGTTGTGTACAGTTACAATTCACCGAAAAGTTGTGGCTGTGAACATTGTCAGTCCAATGATTAAGCGAGTATCGCTTTGTATTTTCGCTCACTTGGTGTAATGATATCCGTAACGTAACGTGAAGTTATCACACATAACTCAGTGGACATAAACCACAATGATGCATCAATGTCATCAATCATGCAATACATTTGTACATGTCAAGTAAGTCATGAAAGTTACTTCATCGATTCCTTTAACTGTCGCCAGTCTCATATCTTATTTGCTTGTCGCGTAGGCCTCAATTTAATTTACCAAAGTATATTAACTGTGATAAAACTCTAATATGTAGGCTATGCATACATGCGTTAAGATCAAGTTACATGTTTATTCTTTCACCGGTTTGGAGGTACTAGACCGCTGCTGAATGTCGCCATCTCTTGTGACACTGAAAACATATGAAGCTTAGTTTCAGATACTTGAAACATTTTAAAGGTAGGCTAATCTCCAGAACTAAAGTAATTCAAATGATCCTGACAGATGTATATATCAATAGTACGTGTGTCATGATTTATGACACCATTATACACATATACTATTCATATAAATGAAAAGTAACATATTATGTAGAAATGTATTCGACCAATATTTTCAGAAAAATATGTTGCAAGACAGAAAATGACAGAAAGACGTAATTTGAAAAAGGGCATCGCCATACTAGATGAGACATGTGTGTATCCAAACTTATACATGCATTTCAATATAAACCGAATACAAAGAGTAACTACCACATAAACAAGTGGTTATAATGCCATTACCGATAACTATTTCAATATGACGTATCACGAATACATTTCTATACATTAATATATGCATTTTGAGATAATTTCTGAAAGAGTAATAATGTTATGGCTGAATGAGCACAGATCAAAGAATGGCCCAGTTCAAACGTAACAAAAGCTAGACAATCCGTACAGTGTTGCGAAACAGCACATGTAACGTAATGCATTGGCAGTTTTTGTAAAACAATGCTACCCATTTTGAATGATTAAATGACACATGTGATTAAATGCATTTATTGCAATCGTTAAACAGTGCCATTTGACAATTTCTCAAAGCTTAGTCAACTGCAAACAGAATGTTGCTTTTGCAAAATTTGAAATGTGATAATTTTTTTTTTAATATGTGTTTTCTCTACCATGGATTAATTGTTACCTCTATATATTGGTAACAAGGGTACCAACAGCAAACGTTGTACAACATTTAAGCCAATGCCCTCATTCCAACATAACGAAGATCGCAACAATCATTATCGCCGCATTTCAAATTTTAACAATTAACTAGATATTCCACTAAAAACCTTTTGTAAAATAAATTGATTAATATGGCTTGTCTTGTCTTAAGGATATGCGATATTTTCATATTAACATAACCCTGTATATCTGAATTAACTTAAGCTCACCAGACCTATTTATTGAACATTATATTTTACATCTTCTTTCTTATACCATATCAATCTTGTAATACTTAACCCTAACCAGGCCGGGTTATTTTAGTCTGGTTGTATCATGCGGAGACAAATATTTAACTTTTATAACATTAGTCCAATAAAAGGTAAAATTACATTGAGAATACATTATTGCAGCTGTGCCCGATTCAGTCCCATCAGTATAAATGTGTATCACTGATTTGGTTTTGCCCTCACAATCCAATCAAGCTACAATTATTGTTTGTATAGGCCTATAAAATGGAACAGATTATCTCAATTTGTTTGAGTAACTTGTGTATGGTCTAGCGAGAGCATGGCGAGCATTTTTGTCTGCATACCGGGCCACGTAGTTCCAGTGTAGGCCGGCATTGCTCTGGCTGCTTGTGTGACGTGCACCAAATTGCACCATTTGAAGTATATGTGTAAAATCTTCTGCGTGGGAGAGGGATACCCCTCCCATCCCCCAACCCCTATGTGTCTCTGCCCCAGCCCCCGGTAGTTTCGCACCTCGGGACTCACTCTTGGCAATATGTGTCCGCCTCTAACACTTTCGGTTAATTGTCGGAAATATCACAATTGAGATGTTTAATGTTTTGAATTATCTAGGATTTCAGCTTTAAAATTATGTATAACTTGATAAATATAAGTTTGGTGAAGGCCAGAAAATGCAATTTGATAACGTGGACCAGAGCCTCACTATTTGTTAAACAACAGAGAAAATCACTTCTAAAGTTTTGCATCATACAGAAAAGCATTCTCACACATCGAGCGAAATCATTCTTTATGGTATACACAATTCAAATTAGGACCTGCAATTTTCAGAGAATGTAGATGAAATATGTAAGTATCAAATCCCATAAAGTTGAAACTTTTCACCCAGAGACAATTTTGTATGATTTTGAGGCTCTATGTACTAAAGATCCACAGCGACTTATGACCGAAAGTGTGGTGCTTGGGCTCATATAGGCTATGTTGTTGGATCATACATAATGTGGCATATTTGTGATGTTGGAAAAGTGTATGACGCTAAAAATAAGTACAATATTTGTTTGTTTGTTGGGATGCGTATCTAACAGTGTGTCAATTATTTGTTGTATTCTTATTTACGCTTTCCCAGATACAGACAATGTTAAACCCTCCCCCCGCTCAGACACTTCCCTCCCTCTTCGCTCCTTGTGATGTCTCACTCTCACATCTGGCTCAAAGTAGGCAGCACTATGAGTGTGGTTGGGCATTGGACCCTGCACACACACATTCGTGAGCCCCCATTGGTTTTACCCCCCCCCCCCCCCTCAATCCAAAACTGCTTCCGCCCCCACCTGGTCACGACCATCTGTACATCGACCTCTCCCCCAAGCCACTCAGAGGACTTTCACATTCTTGACAAATGTTGGCAGGTGGTATCGGGCAAGGGGGGGTAACTCTCCATAGACGTACGTGTTAAAAAAGTGTCAAATTTGAAGCGATTTATCTAGGTCTTGAATATTCATGAGCTGTTCGCTTGCCCTCCCTCATATCTCTTAACTGTTAATCCAACATTATTTGTAGGGAAAGCGAAAGTTCATCGCACATGCGCAGAAGAATACATTTTGATGAATATTCATGAAGAATTTCGTCATAACTTTTACCTTATTTAGTAATGGATATGCCTTATTAGTCAAGTTTGTCCATGCATAATGTCTATGAAATTATCAGTAAGGAATAATTAAGTATCGATAATATCGCGAAGTATCGCTAATCAGCTGATTTATTGCGGTCAAATTGTCCACACGTATTTAGTGCGACAGTTCAACTTTCTCAACCCATCATCGGAATTGGAAATCATTTTGTGGCACAAAGAGGCATTTTGAATGCCTAATTTTATGAGCATCGGGTCCAGAATATTGAGTGGAACGGAACGCAGTATTTGAACCATCAAGAGTTTACAGCAATATCGGTAAGTGTGCCTAAAATCCTCATAAGGTTTTACGCTTTAGTCAGTTAACCCTTCCACTGTGCGTAGGTCGTTATCTACGGTAGATAGCGATATTTAGTGTTTTGCTGGGCCCCAGCCGCGGGGACAAATTGTATGTAGGACCGTACCTAGATACTGTCTTGCTGCTGCATTCAGGCAACTTAATAATAAGCGAAAGTTTGATTTTGTAGACACAAAAACGAATGGTCAGGCCATTAAATGTTGGTTTCGAGAGTCTAAATAAAGAGCAGTATCATCATGTCAAGTCTCAATATCAATTTAATTGAGTAATTAGTCAGAAATTATTGAAGAAACAAGTTTAAATATATACTAGTTTTCAAATCTAACTAAAATTGAATGAAGTTTGATACGAGTCTGTGGCTTTCAACTTGTACTGGCCAGCTACCAAAGCCTAAGGCTAAGCCTTGGCTTTTAAAAGGCAAAGATGGTCTAGGAATTAGGGTAGGACTAGGCCGGTCCTCAGTCCTCAGGCTCATGCTCTCATTCTAATATCTGGAAACACTGGTATACAGACTGATTAAAACTTTTTTAAAAGAAATCCAAATCACACTACATTCTAGTCCTAGGGCTAGACAGTCAGTAGACAATGGGAATCAGTGCCAGCGGTCGTGGCCCAAGAATTAACTTGGTTACTTGGTCTTGGCCTTGCCCTTGGCCTTGGGTGGTTCATTACGGTCATTCATAAACCAATTGTGTACATGTTACGTACGTGTACGTACTACGTAAGGCCTAATTAGATTAGGGCCATATTAAGATAGTGGCTGGACCTGGTCTAGTCAGAAATAACCAACCCTTTGTGTGGTTTATTATGTGTTGTTGTTTTTTTTAAATAAAAACTTATACTGTACTACCCCTAAATGGAGCGGTCAGTGCCCAGTGGAGCAACTGTCGGAATATATAGAGACTGTTTTTCAGGTCTAGAGACAATGAATAGTCAATACTATAGAGTAGTAACATTTCTGCTTGTGCAGGGTCCAGAAACTGCTGAGCTAGATGATAGTTGATGATAGATGATTTTTAAAATGATTGATAATTTTGCATGAATCTATGTTTATTGTGGTAGTACTACTAGTACTAGTACTATAGGATTCTATGTGAAATTATGAATGTAGACTACAGTATTTTAGACTCGTCTCAAATCAAATTACTGATTAATATCTATGTTCCTCTTTTTTATTTGGTGAACTGGCACTGATGGTTCGAAAATCCAACGATGGACACTGTCTAAGTGCTCTTGAATTTAGTATTTACTGTGATATAAACAAATTCATAATCGGATTTATGTTTCTTTATTATTAATGTAGATATTTTGTTAATTTCTTCCGTTTACAGCAGTCTGATTCTGGTGCTTCATTTGTTGGAGATTCCTTCGACTAAGGTGTGCTTCATGTCAACTCTCTTCCTTTTCACCCATTGGCAATGCATGACGTGGATCATCACACCCAACAGGTAATCAACTTTTTTTTACTGATTACATTTCTGTCAATTTGTATAACAAATAGTGATATTAGATGTTTGTACTATTCTAACACTTATTCGTAAATATTAATATTATAATTACTGCATTTGGTGAAAAGATTTGATAAATCTCAATTGAAATTATGGCATACAAAATACAACTCCCTGCTATATTTATAACAAGGTTATTTTTTAATGATTGTATTTGTTTACATTATATCTAAGATGAAATTAAATGTCTTGCAAATTTTATGATGCAATATTCTAGGAAACAATAATTACCTCATGGAATTAAATTTTAGAAGCAAACAAAATAGACACCCACAGAGCTAGAGTGGTAGAAAGTACACACACATTTCAAAATTAAACCAATACTTCTAGTTTCTATAGTAACGTATGTTTTGCTTTGTGCATTTTTTCTTGATTCAACAGATCAAGTTCTACCAGTATCAAGGTGAACAGACTGCATGGACAGCAAGCCAGAGGACTCGAGCAATGATTTAAGGGAGCCCATGGAAGACAAATATGGTGCTGAATAGGCACACACACATTAGGACAATTATAAAAACAGAAAATGATATTGACCATGCGGTCGAGTGAGTCATTTGTTATACACAGTAAAACCTGTGTATAGTGACCATCCATGGAACTAAGAAAATAGGCCACTGTAGAGTGTAGACAGGTGATCTCTACATAGGTTCTCTACCTTTTCCTCTGCATTAGATCACTTTTGTGGCCATTGCAGACAGGATATGGTTGCTATTGACAGGTGGTTTCTAAAAGACAGGTTTGACCTCTTTTTGTTTGTAATTACACATGGCAAGACAGCCAACAAAATGTTAAATAAGGCGAGAGGTTTAGTTCTGGGACGGTATTTTATTCCATACAAGTAAAAATGTAGATTACTTAGCCAAAACTGAGCTTTGATTATTTTATCAACTGAAAATGTTGCCCAAATTTTGGTGTCATTATGTCTTCAAATATTTAATTTAGACTTACTGAAGTAAAATTCTAAAAAAACGATTTTAATACAAGTTCTCAGCCTTGAAAAATGCTAAGTAAATTTGTATTTTAAAGTATTGAATTGAATACCGACCCTGGTTATTATTATTTTTTTTTTTACTGGTGCTAAAGTATTGGTTCATTTTAACAAAGTCTTCATTAGATTAAATATTTTAAAATTCACATTTTTTAATGTAATAATTAAATCACAAGTTACTGCCGGGAATTATAAAAGTGATAGTTGAGTTCTGGTAGAGAGTACAGTTTAAGTCAAACTGAATTTTAGTAATCAAAACCTACACCATTACATTAGTTAGTTAAAGTCTTTCCCGTACCAATGTTGGCACATAAGGTGGCGCCTATCTCCGTTTCATTAGCCCTAGGCCACACGTCTACTAAATGTAGCGAAAGTTACAGAAGGGGGCCAGTCCTCTGGTAACTCGTGTGATTAACTTTCCCTTCTCCATTCTATAAATGCCGAGTGTCTGGCTAGAAGGCAGGAGGTACCATTTTTAAAGTCTTTGGTATGACCCGGTCTGGGTTCGAACCCGGGACCTCCCGTGCATGAGGCGGACACTCTAAGCCACCATGCTCGGTTAACACCATTACATTACTAACCAATAATTATAACTCCACCATGCTTAAAAGGAATACAAATTTACAAATGATTAAGTAAAAAGCCTGTTATCATTCAAAAAGAGCTGTTTAAACTGAAGAGGGTGCTTTCAAAAAACGCATTTGTTTAAACTATTTAAAATAAAATATTGTGCATGTGATGTTTTGTTAAAATAGTAATTAGATAGAGAGATAATACAAAAAACTATCTAAAAAACTCTTTTGAAAAGAGGGGGCATTTTAAAACGAATTTTAACGGCTGGTTCAAAATTATCGGATTCTTGTGGGGCCCCACAATTATTACAAATGGTTATGTTTATGGATATTTCAGCCGTTTCTGAACCGATTTTGATCAAATAAAGTTTATTCTTCCATTAAAATTGTATTCTCTTTCAAATTTGACACTCAGTTTTTCATTTTCTCGCAACAAAATTATTTTGTGTAGCGCCCTCTCAACCAAAACTCAACTATCCCTTTAAAGATGGTTTATTTATCATATAGTAGCAAAGGGGTTAGTAACATTCTCATTTATTTCAAAATACTTTTGCACAGACTTAATACATCAGGATTTATGGTGTTAATATTTCAAACAGTATAGCTATAATGAATCAATAATTTGATATACTTAATCAACCAAAATAAATTTCTTGCATTGCCCCATCCATCTTGTGTAATCTATATTTTGATTATATGAACCCATTTTGGTAAATTCCAATATGACTATAGTTTTGAATTTGTAAATTCTCCCAACCATAACTCATATTATATAATAATTAGTACTTTATTGAATTAACATTTATACTTATTTATTGTTAGTGAATGTGTATATATTCTTCCTTTTTTTTTTAAAGTATAATTATACAGTTTTGATTATTCATGTAACTTTAAACAAAATAATGTTTTTTTTTTTGGTTAACCAAATTATTAGTTACAGAATATTTTGTGTGCGTTTTAATCTTATATCAAACTATCAAAGTGTATGTATAAATAGTAGGATCTCAATTATTTTATTGTATTTTATCATGTTTGGATGCTATTATTTTCAATGCAATGTTTCAATTGCTCTGCATGTATTTTAATGTTAAATTTTGTATATTTTCCCAATCAGCCTTTACCTGCCAACTCGACGATTAAGCTACTTGCTTCATGCCTTTTTTAGGTGCTAGCCGTTACATTTCATGTGTACATTTTGTGTCTGAATTCTGTTTGAAAACAAAAAAACAACAACACTGAATTGAATTTGAGATTTCAAATAGTGAACTGTATAACTTGCATTAAAAGATCATAATTATAAATGTAAATTGAAGAAATATGGGTTTCAGTAACATAGTGTGGTCAAAAAGATTGGGAAGGTACATAGATTGTTGTGGGGGCAGACTTATATTTGTGTCTTATCTTTCTCCTAGTTTTTTGTGTCGAATAATTGCATGGGGGCAAGTGGCCCATTTATAATCTTTTTATGTCTAGATATGACTTTTATTGTTTTTGTAAAATAATTGGGGAGCGTGCCCCCCCCCCCCCCCCCCCCACCCCCTCTCCCCCGGGTTGGTTTATATTTTCTTTGGTCTGTTTAATTTATATATGACTGTTGTTGTTTTTAAATTAAATGTTAATGGAAACCTATAATGAACATTTATCTTGTATATTTATGTATGTGTGGTATGAGAGGGTGTGCAATTAAAAGTGAATGCTGTTTAGAAGTCTATTCTGACAGGCCTACAATTACTTAATACTTAATCTTTATTATATACAGGCTATGATGACATGCATGTGCAGTAATAATATGACTACGATGGTGATCGAATGACATCAATTAAGTTGTGATGGTTTATAATCAGTGATAAGTTTGATAGTGATGTTGGTGGTGGCACACATTAGAACCAGAAGTAACCTGTTGGATTAATTTAGGTGAATTTGTTGTTGTTTGTTTGTTTTTTTTTTATTTTTTTTTTTTATATATATATTTTTTTTGGGGGGGGGTCAACAACTTAATTGCTGCTCTGTAGTCTTGTTGACAATAAAGACAACAATCTAAACCATTAAATTGCCTAATCCATAAGAACAATTTCCACCAATTATAAAACAGTTTAGCATGCCAACTTACACCCCCATACACAATTGGCCCCATAACAGTAGAATTTTTGTCTTTAATATGAAGACTAAATTAGAACTCAAAGCTGTACATTTAGCAAGGGAAATTAAAAAAAAAAAAAAAAACATACTGTATAATTGGAGAACATAATCAACATTGTAGTACATAAACACTACACGTGCTTTTCTGAGAGAAAAAACATCTCATGAATAATAATGATATGCTAATGAGAAAATTTGTGCGTAAATATGCAAATCATATAAATACAGCGCGCAAGTTGAACTGCGCATGCGCAGTAGAATTTCGCTGCTGTACAGTTTCAAAACATTTCAAATACTTTTACGTGAGAAATAGCATTACATGGGATCATCCGGCGCCTCATGAATATTCAAGACCTAGATAAATCGCTTCTAATTTGACAGATTTTTTGGCCGAGTTCACTCTCTAGTCTTTATATTATAGTTACTCTATGGTATCGGGCGCGAACGAATTGGTCTTGGTCCGGTGAACAGCAAGTCACCCCCCCCCCCCCCCCCCTCCCAGGTGTAATAAACAAAAGTAGCTACTACAGGCGGGTGACGTCTATAGGTTATATTAAGTTAAGTTCTCTGCAGGAGCTTACATACAAAGCTCACAATAGATCAGGTTTGGCTTTGAGCCAATGATGATAAAGTAATGATTATTTAATTTAATTGACATTCATGTATACTTGATTAAATTGGTAATCTGCCAAAATAATGGTCCATTGTAAAGCTGCCTTATTTATTGAACGATTATCGTTATTAGTTTATACATAAATCCCTGATTTCTGATGAAAGTTTCCGAAATCTTCCGGATTGTTGAATGTCAATGTTGGTCGTAAAAAGAACTGCGGGAGTCTTGGAATGAACTGTATGTATGCTTTCTTGTATAAGTGAGCAATAATGTTTATTATGTAATCGTTTAGCAGATTACCAGTTATCAAATATCTATGAATTAACTGCCATAATCATAACTTGATCATTAGTGGCGCACGCAATATATTCACTAGAGACAACTTATATTAATACTCTATTCTGATTCATCATGTCCCGTGTATGTATGTCTGTATATTTGGCTTTTGAAAATAAATTTTCAACAGGTTCATACCGTACATATAATTTGGTAGTTTAAGTTGACACACGAAAACTAAACACGAACGAAAGGAAACACATATCGACACTGTACAAGAAGCTAACATTATTGTGCTAGTATTTAATGAAGTCTTAAACTCGTATACTTGCCTATGTCATGTTACGAACAACATTTGCTGGTAAATACAGAGTTAACTACAAAATGCGTGCTTTTTATGGTGGTGCAAAGATGGTGGACATGTGATTGTATCACCTCGCTCAAATGTATATACGCATAAACGCCGTACAAAAGAGTTGTTTTAGTAAAAATGAATACCTACGAAATACAATTAACAATCTGCTCCATGTATTACATACAACAACACGTACATTTCAACCGTAATTTTATTAGTATTAGTCTATTTCAATATTGATGTTTGATCTATGCAGGATGGCCTACATGAAATGAAAATGTATACAAGTTTGTTTCCTAGAACAAGATTTTACTCGTTATAGTGACATACCATCAATTATCAACGCATTGGGAAACACACTTTGTTTGAAGACGAAGCTGTATTTGGACCGACGATTACAATTTCAAAGTCTAGTATAACATTTTGATTTAAGAGGGCATTTTCCCGAAAATGTCTCTAAGAACGTCATAATCAGAATCACCTTTTGCGGGTTCACCAGCTCGTAGTCAGACGAATCAAATAACTCCTCCAGATAAAGTTTGCCCTGATCTCTGCCCAAGGCTTGCGGTGACGCTCTCCCGCTTGCTCCGCTACTTGCCTGCAGCACACCACTGTGATGTTCTAGGGAAGCAGGTGACAACACGTACGGTTGGCTGCCCGACATCCGCGTAGATGCCACAATCACTGCTTGGAGCGGGGCTGTCTGAAATTGCTCGTTAACTTGCAGTCTCGTCATATCCGTCCGCAATATGAGATTTTGCTGGGCTTCACCTGATATCGTAAGGCAAGAGTGACAAAAGCCTGTCAAGAAATGGGTATGGTGGCCTAGCGCAGTATTTTTGAAAGAAAATGGGATTCCAACGGGATTCGAATCCGAGACTTCTGGATTGCTATACCGGTGCTCTTCCGACTGAGCTATAGAAAACACTAGTACGGAGCTCGTCCCTGAAACCCCTTATTTCTCATTGCCCGAGTGGTCAGAAGCTATTACAAACCTGACATAATTCCGAAGGATACAAATCAACTTGTGGATATTTGCGAGGGATCACCGAAGTGATACAGCTGATATTGTGTTCATGCTACAAATACGAAGTTGTTCATTGTGTTCTCTCACAAAATTATCTTTTGAGAAAGTGACTGTTTGTTTCCTTTCATTTTCAACGAACGAACTAAATAATGAATTAAATTAAGTAAAAGGGAATCATATTTCTGATTTTGGCAAACATTGGTAAGGTCACGATTGACACTTGGATGTTCTTGGCACCCACGTGAATGGAAATATTTTGCTCACAACTGTCAGGACAACTAACAAATAAATTCAAATTCTGTGCATACCTTTATATAAATGGTGCGTACTCGTTCGAGGTTTTGTTATTGAAAGATGTAATAAATGATCTCTCATGAAAAAAGGTTCTCCACGATCGGTTCTTTGGACTAGCGTGTCACTAGCGTGTCACTTGTTTAAAATAAATATTTTATATTTATATACGTACGACAAAGTGTACATCATCATAATCAAATTTAAGGAAATTTATATAGATCTCTACAGGCAGAGTGTAAATACAAGGTGTAATCGTAAATGCATGACCTACCATGGTCAATTAACAATAGCAAGGCCTGTTTTCAAAAATAGCAAAAAACATTGGAGGATCGCACCATTCGACTACAATGAGTAAGCGTCTTGCTTGAAACAAGATGTGCGGGGCAAATAAATTATAACACTGCTCAACCTTATTGTCGTAAACAAACTAAACAAAAATACACACTTTTCCGAGAAAAAAAACAGGGCCAGGTTATGAGAACATAAACATACTGGCCTGTCTTTGATGCATAAAGTTTGTGTGTTTCACTTGGTCCTCTGCAATTTTAATCATAGTTACCTAGAGAAGTGACATGTTAGAGACTGCCCAAATGGTAGACCACTTGTGACATTAGGTTTTAAAGATCTTTTGACAACGTTAACATTATTGAGAATAATTTATACCAAGATTCATGCTGAAATAAGGTCACAAACTGTGGTTTCGGCAAATAAACCTTAGCCATGGAATTCCCAATTGTGTTTCATTTGGATGATAATAAAACCTATAACGTTCACAGTTTGTCTTCATTAAATTTTACACTTTTCTATTGAGATGAAACTAAAAGAGATCACAATTGTCATGAAAATATGCGATGTCATGGATCTAGCGTATAAATATCATGCTTATCAACTTTTAAGTGGTTGAATGGATGTTCCATTTTTGCTATTTCAGAAAACAGACTTTGCGATGGTTATTTTACCTAGTCAAGTCATGCATGAATGACTATTCCTGAACTTTAAGTCTCTATCGAAGATAATATATCTGTTTTTAATCAAATATATTTTGTCTTAAAAAAGTGCGTTTTTTTTTGCGGAATATATACCTTCTCTAAACACAGTAATCAAAACGAATGTTACTATACAGCACTAATTATATTTACAAACATTAATCTAATGAGATTTATTTTGTTTCATGCAGCAAAATTAAATTAAATTAAAATAAACTTCTTTTTTTTATTTAACCGCCCGACACTTGTGACAGCAGTCATATTATTCAAAATGCTAACAAACATCAAAATGCAATTCCTCCTAACCAAGAACCATCCAATCAATCATGAATCACAACAACTCTAATCATGTGTATTATTATGAATCCAGATACTTAATCTGTCCCAATGGGAGCTCAAAACAACAACAACTGACTAAAAATCACTTACCAGGTATGACTGCAATAGCGTATTTTGTTTACAGGCGTACAAATATTCAAAGGACCACTTTATACACTTATAGCTAAGAACACTAGATTTGTATCAATCAGGAGTTGGTAATATAACTTTCCAGCAATTCAAAACATTCAATAATCTTTTATTTATTTATTTATTTAATTTATTTATTTCCAGTTCATTTCACTCATAAAAAATACAAAAATACAATTGAAACACGAATAACGACATAACACATACTAAAATAATTTACATAATACGTAGTATAACAAGGGTACATATTTGAGTGGGTAGCGGCCAGAAAGAAAATAAATCCTTATAAAAGGCTGACCCGGGAATTATATTTTTAAAATACTACAAATTTAAAAGATTAATTTTGTATAGATACAACAACACAGAAAAAACAACAACACTAAAACAACCTAAGGGAACATGTATATCAAGTTTAAAATATTATCATACAGGAGAAGGCTTTGTAATGTGTTGTTTTAAGTTACGTTTAAAATAATTCAATGAACACGATTTTTGTATATATTCAGGAAAGGAATTCCAAAGTATTGGACCATTTTTAATCATATTATGTACAACCAATCTTTGCAATAAAAAGTGACAAATATTTAAATAACATAGTTCGTATACGATTCCAGTCAGATCGACACTTGTCATACATGTCGTGTCAGCAAGTCAGACTATCAACTAACTCCTCATGGTAACGTTGGCCATGTTCTCTTCCCAATTAATCATATGCCACCCTTTCGCTTGCTTACATGGCTTTACTCCCGCAGTCTAGGAAATCACCACTCACTTGAAAAGGTGGCGGGAGCCAGCATGATCAGGGCAGATGACGTAATCACTCAATGAAGGAGTAATTTAAACCTCATAGCAACGGGTGACTACATACAGCCATAATTTGCTTACAACTCGAGTTAAATAAGAATGTTGCTTTTCATTGACGATCGTTATGTACAGGGAAAGCAAGCAACACCCATTGATTAACATACTTAATTGTAGATGCACGTTGAGTAATGTTACTCCCTGTCTATGTGTGGGTTCAGCAGCTCGTAGTCAGATGAATCAAAGAACTCATCCAGATAAAGTTTGGCCGGATCTCTGCCCATGGGTTCCAGTGACACTCTCCCTGTTGCTCTCTCGCTTGCCTGCAATGCAACACTCCCCTGTTCACTGCTAGAAGCTGGGATGTCTCCTGCATTGAAAATGAAAGGACTACATGCATTCCCTGCTGCTTTCGCTTCGCTATTCTCTCTAGACTCTGATGCGATACGACGCGAGTCGCCAGTGTCGTAATTACACTTGAGATCAGAAGGAGCGCGGATGTCTGGAAGCTCTGATGAATTTGCGTCTTTCTGCGCCGACATCGTAGGATAAGAGTACGGAAAGCCGGTCAACACACGAGTCAAGTATCCTTGTCAACATTTCCTTCTTAACATTCTAATAGTTACTGTGACATGTTCATATTTATCGAGGAAAAGTGAAAACACTTTGTGCCCATGCAAAAAGCTGTCTCTTATTTCACAATATCATAGCTAACATCACTAGGTCAGACAATATCCTGACTTGGTTACGCTGACTGTGTATTGGACACGACGCAATGCAAACTGGTTCTTTCACTATATTGTGTCTAAGGACGTCATAGTCAGATTCGTCAACCTCCGCAAACATGTTGAAGGATAAATTCTCTTTGGAAATCTGGCCCTGCACCCTCCTTCTCTTCTCTGGTTTGGCATATAACCTGCTTAGCATTTCATCATCTGCAGTATTGCAGTCTATTGAGAGATCCTCGATGGTGGTTATTGGTATGTTCTGACCACTAGCACCCGGTCTCGCTACTTCATTCCGTTTGCAATCATCCACCGTGCAGTACGTGTTCTCACCCTGTACGCCCCCGCCGCCCGCTCGGCCGCTATCTCGACCTATCTGGATGTCGTGCACACGTGAAGCGGACACTGGGTTGATGTTATCCCCGCTCTCTCCGTATGGTGTACAATCATCGACTGGCAAAAGTACTCTGTTATGGTCACCAGAGCGGGTTCTTGGAGGCAACGCCGGTGCCTGGTGAGGCGTCGCAGGATAGTCAGTGTCAGGACGGACATTGCTGAGTGAAGGCCGTGATGTCATTGAGGCAATGTCTATCGCCTCTACTGTATTTGATCGTGACAGAGCAATTCGATTATTTTGTAGATCGCGACTTAGTGTTTCACTCTGCGTGCATCTTCGCGCTAGAAGATATAGTCCTGTTCCGATTGTGCAGATGAGTGCAACAGATAAAGTTAGGATAATGACTTTCACAAATTCTTTGGTAAGCGTAATTGTATTATTGTCGGAATCAACTTCACTAATGGTTGACACATAAGTCGTGCATGATTCTTGTGAGCATTGAGCATCAGAATCAGTAGTATGTATTCCGTCACAACTCCGTTCTGTAGTTGGAGAACTAGATAAACTGCTTGAAACTGTGTCGCTAGGCGCAGATGTGGAATCGGAAGGAGAAATGTATTCTGTATTTAGTGGACTTTCCGTCGAAGTCTTAGTTAGGGTAAAAGCAAGAACTTTATCAGACGAATTAAAAGAAATATAATATTCTCCGTAATCAATGTCAAGCAGAGGATCTGTAATACTGAACGAAACACATTTCGGCCCACACCATTTAAAATTTGTCCGATTTTCAAGTTCTTCCTTAGTCTCACACGAAAAGGAACAATAACTTGGCGAGCAATCCGTTGGATCACAATGTCCAATCACTTCATCATTAGATCGGTACAACTTGATGCTTTCATTTCCTTTCAAGTACCGCTCGGCGATACAACGAACATTGGTAATTGTACCATTTTCTCCTAGTTCAAATGTTTGTTGCTCACACTGTAAAGACAGTGACAGACACAGCTGAACCATACGAAGCAATGTCAATGCAGCAAATACAACCCTCATGGAGCGTTCCATCTTTGTTTAATTGTGTATTGAAAGTCTTGATAAACTTGGAATGTAATTCCTAGCGGGAAACGAATTTGAGAAAGGCTGAAAGCTAACTATCGCTTATGAACCCTGGCGTGAGAAATGAAAAAACAGTCTAATGTAAAGAGTGATCTTGTCTGGAAATTCAGACTTCAATTTTGCTGCCTTACTCGACATACCTTTTTCACTTCATGATTCATGACAATGTCGTGGAACTATAAACGTAGTCCTACGTTTTTTTTCCTGATTCATTGGTTTAATTGTGCCCACTTTGTGTGGAAACAATAGTTATGTAAAGTCTGTAAGTATTGTTGATTTATTCGCACTTCACATGTTTGTGGTTATTCTTTGAACGATCATGCTTCATGACTTCAAGTATCCTACACGCATAGTGAGGAGTGAATAGTAAATTCATGTTGATTTATATGAGTGTTCGAAGTATAAACTTGTTTGTCTAGTACTACCCGAGAGTATTTTGTTAAACACTATATTAAAGATTATGCCTGGACATTGAAACTATATATGAAACTAGTAATTTATGTTCCCATCATCTATATCCAGGTGCCTCGTTCGCTCTAAACACCAGGAGTGCATGACAACGTGTACAACCATACTATTGTTTAACATAGGGACTAGTTTCGCGCCAATCGTGGCAAATCGGGAGGTCTTCCCAGCCCAGGACTTTGATTTAATCTCAAGTAATCCTAATATTTTCTAATATTTTCTTTTATCTAGAATTGATAGCCTTAGAAGATTAGAACTTTAATTTGTGATACCCTTTTTTTTTGGGGGGGGGGGGGGGGGGGGTGGGAGAATATTGATTAATAATATATGACATATATAGATACAGTTGTGCGATTGGTCAAAATGCCATCACGTGACCATCACTACAAGGATGAGA